>VUQS01018345.1:2068-12898 GCA_015108495.1 Heterochromis multidens | reverse complement strand
ACTAACAATCGGCCATAAGGTCAGTTTCATGATCAATAGTATGCAAATTGTCATGACCATTGATCAATGGCCATGAGTACCATTCACAGAGATTGGGGAATGGCTGCAATGATGAGCATTGTAAGATGGTGACAGATGTACCCTTAGGCCCCCTCCTCGGTTCAGAGATGGTCTTTCCCTTTTCACGTAAATGGCCTCCTTGACTCCCCGTTCAAACCAGCATTCAGGATGTGTACGTCCTCATCACTGAAAGAGTGGCCACTGGCCTGTAGGTGTGAATAGACTGCGGAGTCCTGGCCTGATGAGGTAGCTCTTCTGTGTTAGTTTCGGTCATTATGCAAATGTACTGTTTATAAGGTTGGGGAAACCTGCAGTCAGCTGAGACTGAAGAAGTCACCAGAGGTGACGAAACGTTTCTCCCACTGAAAACGCTACGTCCAGATAAACAGATTCAGCTCTTTGGGATTCTTTTACCTGGATTATTGAGCATGCATCAAGAGATGTACACTAGAAATTTAAGAAAACAGCTGCAAGAAGGTATAATACGGAAATCAGTGTGTGGAATCTAATGACTGACAGGTGTGTTCACCTGTCACAGAACGATGAGTTATTATACAGTTTTAGAGAGAACGTAGGAAGGATTTTCTGAAGGGTTCTTTATGGCAGCAGGGTTGAATCAGTCTGAGGGAGAAGGAGCTCTGCTGCCTCAGTAATGTGGAGCGGAGTGGGTGTGATGGGTTGACCATGATGGAGAGCAGTTTCTTCAGTGACCTCTGACCCTCACTGACTCAAACGCTTTTAAATTGTGGCCAATGATGGTTCCAGGCTTGTGAATCAGTTTGTTGATCCTGCTGGAATCTCTGGCACTGATGCTGCCCCCACCCAGCAGACAGTCTTGCTACCACAGACTGGTGGAACATCTCCAACATCCTGCTGCACACATTAAAGGATCTGAGCTTCCTCAGAAAGTAGAGTCTGCTCATCCCCTTCTTGTACACAGCATCACTGTTGGTCCTCCAGTCCAGTCTGTCATTCAGGTGAATGCCCAAGTACCTGTAGCTGTCCACTGTTTCCACCTCCTCATCTGCATCACATTCTTCTATGTCATTATTTTGTATTTTGTCTTGTTAAAAGACTATTTCTAACTAATCTACTGTTTTTATATGTTTGTTTTTAAGGAAACTGCTGAGTCTGTGCTCTTCTAGCTACTGAAATAGGTTGACTAGGTATAAAAGTAACATGAATTTTGTACAAATGTTGAGCTAACACTAGAATGAATAATGTTGTGAAGTCTCAGCCTGGTGCAGCCCGGTGTTCCTCACTTTAAAACATTCTGAAGAGTGGAGATGCAGTTGGTCCAGATGGCATACCTGTGGAGGTATGGAGATGTCTAGGAGGGAGGGCGGTGGACTTTTTAACCAGCCTTTTAACACAATCCTGGAGAGTGAGAGGAAGCCTGAGGAATGGAGAAGAAGTGAACTGGTACTGATTTTCAGAAACAAGGCTGATGTGCAGAGCTGTAGTAACTGAAGAGGGATAAAGCTGATGAGCCATCCATGAAGATATGGGAAAGAGCTGTTGAAGCTGTGCTGATAAGAGAGGTGACAATCAGTGAGCAGCAGTATGGCTTCATGCTGAGAAAGAGCTCTACAGATGTGATGTTGCTGATGCTTTGAGAGTGCTGATGGAGAAGTTTAGAGAAGGTCAGAAGGAGCTTCACTGAGTCTTTGTGGATCAGAGAAAACACATGATAGGGTGTCAAGGGAGGAATTGTGGTACTGCATGAGGAAGTCAGGGGTGAGGGTGGTGCAGGACATGTATGAGGACAGAGAGACAGTGGTGGTGAGGTGTGTGGTAGGAGTGACAGATGGGGTCAAGGTGGGGGTGGGATTACATCAGAGATCGGCTTTGAAATCCTTCTTGTTTCCAGAAGGATAATATATTAAGGAATGTCAGGAAAAGACTTTTCCATGGTTGGATGACTCACAGCATGAACCTACAGGGACTTATTAAACATTTATGAGCTCTCCACTAAAAAGAAAAAACCTATCTGGAACTTTACTCTCAGTTCCCATATTTCCGACAGCTCCTGAAGGTAGCAGCAGGCTGACTGGCTCCGTGAAGATGGCGGACTGCATACGTGTTCCTCTGCTCCTGCTTTTGATGTGCATCTTTTCGTTTGTACATCCGATTCGAGCTCAAAACAATGGTATTTCTAAACTTCTTGGTAGCGTCGAAAAAGTGCAGAACCCAGCCGGAGGCCTGGGTCCCGCTGCGGGGAACCCTGGAGCCGATGAGAGGAACCAGGGCGCCGGGGCCTCGCTGTCTCGGAGGCGCTCTACCGGCTGGAAGTTGGCTGAGGAGGCGGTGTGTAGAGATGACCTGACCCGGCTTTGCCCCAAACACTCCTGGAACAACAACCTGGCGGTGCTGGAGTGTCTCCAGGACAGAAAAGAGGTAAATTGGCGGGAATGGGAGCTTTAATCCCGGGGAAAGAAGCAGGGTGTGCCTGCTGAACGAGCTAAAGCTAGCTGCTAGCATTGAGAGAACGTCATGCCAAACTCCAGGCAAAATTCCGGCAATTTATCGTTTATGGTATAATTTTTAATGTAACACCCAGTGCATGGAAAGACTCAAAGCATTTTCAGAGTCGCTGAAGTTTAGCCTTCAGTTCGGCGTGGGGCAGTGCCAAGAATGCAAGGAACTGTGTCTCACCTGAATGCATCAAATGGGAAAAGTGAGACGTGGATCAGGAAAAAAGTAACTGGATAGCATTGAAATAAAAGTTGTTTGGAGGAATACTACTAGGCCGAAATGATCAGAATACGTTGCTGACACAGATTCACTATAAGTTTATATGAGAGTATGGACAGGGATCTAATACTGGGCTAAAACTGGTGGATTGTCGGTGTTCTTCGGAGTAGTTAAAACATCACGTACGGATTAGGTAGCGGTTAAATGTAAAATTGCCACCTTGCAGGCATAACAGCCTACAGAAACTGTCCAGCACACTGTGACGTGGACAGATGAGTAACCGGGTAACTTTTTAAACCGGGTTAGTTTACATTAAGGCTGTTAAGTGTTCGGTAGCAGCTGTCTTCTAATTTCAGACCCTGGTGGTGACAGATGAGGTGATAGAGATCGATGTGAGGCAGACTGTCGTGTTTAGACCCCTTTGTCTGATGTTTTGCCCCCTGGGAAAGGCTGTTGGTGGTCTCTCTGTGGTTTTTGACTTGGCACTTTTAAAGGTACCTTTTGTAATTACCCCCTGCAACTGTGATTTCAGCTTCGACCACAAGGGGCAGCGTTCTACCAGTAGGTGAGGTGGGATGTTCTTAGATGTGCCCTGTTGTTCTCTTAACTTGTGATATTTCTTTTTAGCCCCAAAACTCTGTTTGACAGAGGGCTTCTTCCTGTCCCCGTCTTTCACAATAAAAGCCCTTTAAATATAAACTCCCTGACCTCTATACAGTTGCAGTAGTAGAGGAAACTCTTGCTAAAAAGGATGATAGTTGGCAGTTTATGATAGTTTTAGTAAAATTTGGAAGCTAACAGACTACTTTTAAGCACAGCAATTTACTCAAAGTACCTTTGAGCTTGACTAGAAAATAATAAAAATCTGCCCGTCTTTGGTCAGTAAGAAGACTTGGGCATCTTACCGGGCCTATTTATTTATTTTTTTCATTTTGAGAGGAGGATGTCTTATAACACAATGTATAGAATAAAGTTTATGATCAAATTACTTTATAACTTATTTTCACTATCAAGTCCATTTCTGGCTCTCCTTGTAAGTAATTTAAAGCTATTTAAGTCTAAAACAGGCTTAACGACCATTCCTTACAGTGGACATGCTGCAGCTGGAAAGTGTTAGGGCCTAATTTGATGCCAACCTATTCACCTATGAAATTAACTTAACAACTTTTTTCAGTTCCAGTAAAATATTGATATCTTGGCTTTGTGTACCTTCTGATACCGAGTCCCAGACACCCTTCAGAGGAAGCTCATTTCAGCTGCTTGTGTCCTCTGTCTCATTCTTTTGGTCTCTACCCACAGCTCGTGGCCATAGAGGGTAGGAAGATGATCAGTAAATCGACAGCTTTGCCTTCACAAAGATACTCGACTTCCTCCATTTGGAAGCCGAGTGTGCACTCAAACAAACAAAAGGATCTAAGAATATAAGTGTACTGAATTCCTATTTATTAGTAAAATAGTAAATAACACTGCTGGTGTCTTTTCAGCTCAGAGTGAGAGCCTCTCAGGACAGACTGTGTCCCTCGCTGTCCTTGTTTCCTTTCTTTGGAACCATCCTCATGCATCAATCAGCGCATGATCACATGCTGCAGAAGTACCATGTCACTGTATATGCTGCACATTCACTATGTCATACGACAGTTTTTAAGTGGAAGAAGCTGCACGAACACATGGAAATTTAAACACTAAACACAACTCCATGTGAAAATACATGAGTTTAAAGCATGTTATACTGAACTGTGTGACAAACTTAAAATGTGTTCCTTTTGTTGTCGTCAGTTTTAAAATGTAGGCTCTGCCCTGTTCAGTCTGGTCTTCTTTATTTTAGAGCAGCTAAAGTGACATATTAGTGTCCAAAATTAGTTTCTAACTTTTCCCTAATACTCATCTTCTATAATAATAAAAATTATTTACAGTTGAGACCATGAATTTTTGCACAATGACACTTTTTTTTTTTTTTTTTTTAAATCAAACAATCAAATTGTGATTGAAGTGCAGAATTTCAGCTTTAATCCAAAGGATTTAACAAAAGTATTGCATCAACTGTTGAGGAATTAAATTCATTTTTATACATAGTTGATGAAGTTGAACTTGTGGTGGCTGGTTGAAAGGGTTCAGACTGATTTTGGAGATTAACTGTTAGCACTGAGTCCCATTCGTGGTTCTTTATCCATCTCTGATCCAGAGATAGTTGTTTTAAGGAAAGTGGAGGATTACTTCAGTTACTGGTGATTTTTGCTTTAAGCTCATTCAGCGTCTCCTCGTGAGAGACCTGTTGGCGTGGCGGCTTCTGGGTGCTCGCTGTCTCCGTTAAGCTCATTAGCTGTTTGTCTTCAGCAGCTCTGCAGCAGACAGAGGCCTCTCTCTGTACGCCACAACAGCAGCTTAGAGCAGCTAAGACGGGTCCTCTCGCTGTGCCCATTATCTGCTTACTCACAATCACAAGACTGCGTCCTGTCGGCTGGTAAAAGTCATCCTGAAATCCTCCGTCTGTTGCCTGTTTACGGTAAATGTAGGGCAGTGAGCTGCTTATAGGTAGATTTTTAAGTGGACAGGGTGTGGAAGATGGTAAAAAATGAATTTATGAAGCAGTTTAAACATTAAAAATAATCAGTACAGATGGCCTGTGTTCACCCACAGGGCTGCGTTATTGGAATTTCTTCTTGTTGCTGCTGTTCAGCTTTTTCTCCTTTGACATGAGGATCATAACCAGAGCTGATATGAGATTAACCACCATCAATTTTAACAATTAATTTATTGTTTATGCCATTTACATACAAATTATTCTAGTTCTAGTTTCTCTAATGGGCTGATTTTTGTTTTGAAATGACTATTTTGGGGTTTTAGACCCTGGTTGGGAAAATATTACCCAATCACCAGGTCAGTTATTGTTTTTGATCATTTTTCAAGCAAAAATGTAAAAAATCTAGACTATAACCTTTTACTCCTATTGTGACAGAACAAGTCATTTAAATGTGCTAAACTCTGACTCTGTGGACCATTTTCTTAATTTGAATAGTTGTAATGTTTAATTTTTTAATTTCCTCACCCAAAAATATAATTGGTGGATGAATCAGGAATAAAGATAATAGATATTGGCAGCCTTAACTGGAAGATCACCCAGTTAATAAAAAGATTTATCAACTGAATTCCTTTATTAAAAATGAGGAAATAACAGCCTGTTAATGAAGTTAAAAGCTGTGGATTCATGTCGGGCTGTTCCTTGTTTTTGAAGAAACAACAACACAAATAATTAATAATAATAATAACAAACTTTATGTAAAGCACTTTAACAACATTTTCAGAGAAAGAAATTAAAATTATTTTAAGAAACACCAGCCATAATTAAAAACAGAAGAAAAACAAAAAGACAGTAAATGATGAAAAAGGTGGGAGGGATAAAAACATGTCCTCGCTGTTGTGAGATGGCGGCAGGTCGATGATATTTTCTCTCAGCACCATCTGCAGCAGGATCGCTCTGATTTTATTTAATAATTTTCATCGAGACCTTTCGATTCCTTTTTAATGTCACTGAGAACAACATTTAAGGTCATGACTCAAATTATAACATGAAGTCAAAAACAATATCTTTTTTTCCACCTGCCACACCCACTCACACAATCAGAGGATTTGATGCTTATTTGTCAGTTGAGGTCCTTTTGTTTTGTTTACTTCGACTTCCTGTGAATTTTAATACCCTTCTTTGGTTGGAATCGTTTCCTTGTGCATCAGGATCGGCTGATTGGTTCTTCAATTCTGTTTTGTAGGTTTTTTGTGTGTTTTTTGTGGCAAATTAATGTTCAGGTCTGGATGTATGGGCTGAGACAGTTTATCAAGGTTTACTTATGTAGAAAATGATATTTTTAAGCCTGAATTTCACCTTTATTACTGAATAAGATGGTTGCTTCTCTATAAAATATGAAGTTTGTCCCAGCTTACATGTGTATATCTGCAGCATTTTTGCAGTTTAACAGGGAAAAGGGAGAAAACCACTTTTAAAAAATTAAAACTGACTTAAGTTTTTGGATTAAAAAAGTAAGCATAAAGACATAAAATACTGATGTTTAGTTACAAAAACTTTACATGTGAAGTTTTTGGGCCTTTTCACAGTAATTTCATGGAAAATCAGTGAGTGCCACCTGACCTCCTTAGAATCAGCTGACTTAACTTTATATTTAATGAAGCCATGCAAAATCGTACTTTCACACTATAAATATTTTCAGAGTTACAGGCCCTCAAAGTACATCAGGGTGGTTTGAAATTTGGTGCTTTGGTGCACAGTTTGCTCTCTAACCAGCTCTGAGGATCAGTATGATGGGATATACCAAGGTCCAGCCTCCTTGGGATCAAATTGGGCTGTTTGTGGCACGTGATTAAAATAAATTTGATTTAATCATTTAGTCCATCAGGTCCACTCCTTTGTGTCTCCTGGTCCTTGTTTTCTGTACTCAGATATTGTGATAGAGCTTAGGTTTCCCAGTCCTTTCCTGCAGGGATATTTTTGTCCCATATTTTCTCACTCTGATGAGAGGATGAAGCAAATGAAAGGAGGGAAAGTCAGCAGACCGAACCCTCGGTGAGTCTCAGTCCTGCTGTTTCCACGCTATGAGATGAATGCAGTGAGAACGGGGTTTTTTTTCTTTGGTCTGATGTCTTGCCTCTCTACGCCCACTGTGCATACCGTGTAGCCTGTTCACCTCATGTGTGAAGGGCCCAGCTGGCACTCTGCAGGTGGGAGAGTGAGATTGAGAGCTGCTTTTAGACTCGATGCATTTTTGTGTGTCTCCGTCCTGCCCACTGTTGGGGCTGCTGCTGGTGGTTGTGGTTTTGTGTACGTGGTGCAGAAGGAGTCCAGAGGGTGGAGGCCCCAGAGAGCGAAGGCTCTGCTCCGGCCTGTCCGCTGAGCCTCTTCTTGTTCCTCCTCCCAGCTCCATAATTACTAATTAGCACACTAAGGCTGCAGGACCTTTTTATTCAAAAACAGGTTTTCAGCTGGATTATTAGATTTGATTAAGAACAGACAATGTGCTCAGCACTGATTGACTTGTACTCAATCAGAAAGTCTCATCTTTTAAAACTGCTGTAACATCTCTCTGTATAATCTGTGACTGACCGAGCTTCTGTACTGATATATCACTAAAACGGAGGTAAAAACCAACATGATCATATGGAAACGGCAGCTTTGCGACAGTGGATGTGACGTCAGCTTTGTTTGTACGGTGCCGTTCGCCAGGCACTGGCCGTTAGAGATAGGGTGAGGAGTTTGGTCATTCAAGAGGGGCTCAGAGTTACAGCCACTACTCCTCCACATCAAAAGGAGCCAGTCGGTGATTCTGACTAGGATGCCTCCTGGGTGTATTTCGGGAATATTCTACTGGGGGGAGGCTCCAGGGCAGACCCAGGACATGCTGGTTAGATTACATCTCTTGGCTGGCTTGGGAACACCTCGGTGCCCCCCCGGAATAGCTGGAGGAGGTGGCTGGGTAGAGGAAGGTCTGGGTGTTTCTGCATGGACCTGGATAAGAAGCAGAAGATGGATGGATGATTTAATTGGGAAAGTTACCGTTACCAATAATCAGAAAAATGCTGAATATTGGCCTAACCTTACCATTAGCTTTATCTGATTTAGATACCCATTTACTTTCAGTCTTTGCAATGCAACACAAATAAAAAGCAGACTAATGGAATAAAGTTCAGTGATGTACTTTAAGCGGGTCTGTAAATAGACCTGTCGGAGTGGTAAATGAAACAGTGATACCTCAGCATCTCTGAAACTGAATTAGTGCCTCTGTGCAGCCACTTTAATCTTATCTGTGATCATCCCGAACATAGGCAGCAGCTTTTTAGTTTGTGTGGATATTTTGTTCCTCAGCCAAGAAGGAGGAGAAAAAAGGTTGCTAAGAAACATCAGCCAGTGTTTTTGTGACAATCTTTTCAGGCCTAACATTGACATTTGTCTCAAAATGGTCTTTCCTACCGTTGTGTTCACACCAACAGTGGTAAAATCTCTATGAACACACATCTGCATGTTAATGTGTAGGCAGTGAGCAGTGTGCTTATCAGAAGCTCTGTGGTTTCCTTCTGTTGTCTTCATTAGGGTGTCACATTTGAGTAGACTTTTTAAATGATGATGTTTATAAGGAAGTGCTCCTGCAAATGTTTTAACTGCCAAGTACTTTATGACAAATATAATGGAGTGACGGGGCTGTGCAATTAATTGAAATTTAAGATAAACTAAAATTATGGCTTCCAGCAGTTATAGAAAACAAGTTAACCAAGATTTCTTTTTTGTAGTGCTGCTCTTGTTTTGTCGTTTGCTTCTGTCTTTACAGTGGTGTGCTGTCTCTGTTCTCTAAAACCCTAAATTCAGCCCCCTACAAGCTGTGGCAGGTTTACTTCAGCTCACAACAGACAGAGAAACCAGTATGTGTTTAGTGTAAGTAGCTAATGTGGCTAGAAATAACATCTGTTGGCTGCTCTCCTACTTTCTGTGATCACGAGTGACATTTTAATCGAATCAAATTCACAGTAAAGCTGTTCTCATTTACATATTTTGTTTTTCTTTTCCGACACCTGTGTGAACATGAAATAATGACAAATACCTCTCATTAAGACTAATGTAAATCAGCCTTTACTTTGAAACCATGTTCTAATCTGCTTATCTTCACTGCTAAAGAAGTCATCTGATAAAATCCTCGTTTACATATATTAAACTCTTGGCTGTTCTGTCATTTTTGGCTTCATTCACATGTAAAATGACCACTCAGAGAGAAAGTTTGAAGTTACATGAGGATAACATGAAAGTCAGTATTTGGTATGACCACCTTTATTCTTCAGCACAGTCTGAACTCTCTGAGGCAGCTTTCTTCTAATTTCTTTAAGTAGTCTTCAGGAATAGTTCTCCAGGCTTCTTGAAGGACATTCAAAGCTCTTCTTTGGATGTTTCTGCCTTTTGTTCCCACACTGCTTCGATAATTTTGAGGTCTGGGCTCTGGGGAGGCCAATCCATCCATCCAGGTATGCTTTTACTGCATTTTTAGTGTGTTTGGGATCATTTTCATACTGAAAAATGAAGCTGCTGCCAATCAGATGCTTTCCAGATGGTATTGCAGATGGTGGATCAAAGTCTGACTGTACTTTGTGTTTGTAACACGACTGGCTGAACTGCAGCCCAAACCATGACAGAGCCTCCTCCGTGTTTTACAGATGGCTACAGACTCTTACTGTTGGACCTCTCTACATATTGAACCAAAAATTTCAAATGTGGCTTCATCACTTCATCAGACCTGTTCCACTGGTTTTTGTTTTTGTTTTTTTTCCAGTCCAGTTCTTGTGTAATGTGGCACTTCAGCCTTTTCTCCCGGTTTCCCTTCCTTAAGAATGGCTTCTTGAGAGCCACCCTTCCAGCCACCCTGTTCTTCTGCTCTAGATAGTTTTTAGGCCTCACACATCTTCTTTTGTCTTCCATTTGTCCAGTTTCCTAAAAATATTTTAAGCACGTAGTGCACACCATGCTGAGATATGCCAAGTTTTCAGCTAACAGCTCTTTGGGAATCACCTTGTTGGTGCCAAAATACTATTTTATGTCAGACTGTGTTTCTTTGGCATTTTTCATAGATTCAGCTAAAGAAATTGGACCAAATGATGTGTTTGTGACAGGCTGCTGGTAACAAAGTGCCTAAAGATACAATTAAAGGTTGGCAGTTATGTGTAGACAAAACACTGGTTCATCCTTTGAGTTAGGAGCCTTTTCATGATTCATGTACAGTACAGTATAAAATAATGTGATTTGAACATTATTCTGGAAGCCCCCCCCCCCAGTAAATAAAGTTATGAGCTTTTAAAGCTTCAGTTCACCAGATGTTGCCAGATAAAATGATAAAATGATAAAATGAGAAATGTTTAATTTGACAAGGACAGCTCTAAAACTTTTTACTTTTCAAATAAAGTTGTACAGTTTATTTTTACCCTGTAACTCATGTTTTTGCCCAAGACGGACCACAGGTTACGTTTTTTTTTTTTTTTTTTTTTTTTTTTTTTGTTTTTTTTTTTTTTTTTTTTTTTTTTTCCTACAAAACA
>VUQS01018344.1:1703-13636 GCA_015108495.1 Heterochromis multidens | reverse complement strand
TTGAGTACCTTTGGGGATGGATGGCAAGGGAAGTTTACAAAAATGGACAACAGTTCCAGACAGTAGATGCCCTTCGTGCAGCCGTCTTCACCACTTGGAGAAATGTTCCCACTCACCTCATGGAAACGCTTGCATCAAGCATGCCGCAACGAATTTTTGAAGTGATCAACAATAACGGTGGAGCTACTCATTACTGAGTTCATGTTTAGAACTTCGATTTCTGTTTTGGGGGTTTACGGGCTTTTTTTGGAGGTGTGGTCCTAAACTTTTGATCAGCTGTGAAACAGCCTGTTTCAGTTTAAGCGTTGTTTTCAATAAATTGCATGCTCAAAAAAATGTTTTGTCTCACTCCCATTTCTTCTTGTTGCATGTTGAAGCTCTACTTGGAACCTTGTTACGATCCAACCATGCAACATATGATTTTTTGCCATTTTTCAAGTGGTCTTAATCTTTTGATCAGGACTGTATATAGTGTATTTAATCCATGTGCACTGCATCACCAGTTTGTCCTGATGCTACAAAAGGCTTTGGTAACTAACAACCCTAACTTGTATATTTCTTTTTTTTATTCAATAGGTAGTTTTTTTTAAGGTTTTTTCCTTTTGAAGAATCTGTTATAATTATGTCCTTGATGCTCCTGATCCATTTGTGCAGGATAGGAAAAAAAGAGAAAAAAGTGACCAGCGGTGATTCATGAGGCAGCTTCATCCTTTACATTACTTTGAACTAATGTTAAAAGTTCTGCACTTTTCTCCTCTAAGTTTTGCTTTTTTCCCCCCCAAGGATGGATCTAATTTTGCTAAGCCATACATCTTCCCTGCCATCATTGCTCACCAAGACCTCTTAAAGGCTATTTGTCTGCCCCCCTCTTCCTTTGCCCATTTAGAGTACACAGCCTTGCCCTGAGAGGTGAGTTGCTGATGAGGCAAATATATTATTAAAAACGCATTAGGCATCAGTGCAAGAGAGATAATTTGTCCTGCGGCAAGCCCTGCATCAGATATTGGATTACTGTTGGATCTATCACTGGGTTGTACGAGAACCAACAAAGCTTGGTTTGGTTGCACTAAGTTTGTACACTATTTAAAAAAACCACAGAGTGCATGTGCAACATGGATGTAGCCGAGGTGATTTCATCTATTTGTTTCTGAAGTCCTCTAATAAAGCCTCATTAGGAACTTTGTAGGTTACTTATACCTATACCTATATATATACTTATACCTTATATTTAATATTTAGGATGGAGTGCTGAGGTATCAGCTATGGCAGGCAGAGCAGGTCCTTTCAGAAGGTTCTCACCCCCAACCGGTCGCGGCAGATGGCTGCTCCTCCCTGAGCCTGGTTCTGCCGGAGGTTTCTTCCTGTTAAAAGGGAGTTTTTCCTTCCCACTGTTGCCATGTTGCTCATAGGGGATCATCTGATTGTTGGTGGTTTTCTCTGTATTATTGCAGAATCTTTACATTAAAGCGCTCTGAGGTGACTGCTGTTGTGATTTGATGCTATATAAATAAAATTGAATTGAAATCAAAAGATTGGTGGTTTGATCCCTGGCTCTCTTAGTCTGCATACTGATTGCATCACTTCTCCCAAAAGCTATACTGTGCAACAATAGGAACACATGGCACTGAATGAGCTCACCCACCCACAAATGGTTCTCCTGTGTCCTTGGGCAAGATGCTGAACCCCAAATTAGCCCTGATGCATCCATCAAAGTGTGGGTGTGTTAGAAAGCACTTTAAAGGTAAAGCGCTGTGTGAATGGGTGAATGTGGCTTGCAGTAAAAATTGCTTTGGTTGATCAGATTGGTTTGGTTGAGAAAGTATTATTTTCAGAAGTTGCCAGGTAACATTAGATTCTGCTCATTTTTGACCTCACTTCCTGATTGCATCACTGCTCCCTAAAGCTATACTGCACAATGAGAGGAACACGTGGCACTGAATGAGCTCACCCACAAATGGTTCTCCTGTTTGCCATCTGACAGACGGTGACCCGGCCAGCACAGGCTCTTTCAGTCAGGTACTGAGAGCCTGATTCACAATGTCACATTTATTGAAGAGAGGGAGACCGGCCGGGCCTGGTCCTCATTAGTGCATATTTGGCTTCAGGTTAGAGTCGGACCCTGGCCTATTGTCACAGCGGATCAGATGGCCAGTGTAAACACCTTTAATCAAAGTAGGGTGTCTGCTCAGCACTGCCCCCAAACACAAACTGGCAGCCCTGTTCAGCCTTACAGTAACCGCAGACCTGCTGCAAGATTCGAGCAGCATTTCAAAGCATCTGCATATTTCCCTCCAGTCCCCCACCCCACCACCATGTAATCCACAGGCTTGTTAGTTTTCCTCATTAAGCTCGAGGTCAGTTTAAACAGGGCAGACCACCCATGGAGATCAAATTGGCACCGCCATCTTCACTCCGTCCATCCTCCACCTACGGGCTTCTGAATTCATCAGCAGACGTTTGCCACACACCTCAAAAATAACTATGATGCCACGTCTAGGAGATGAAACAAGGGAGTGAAACATTCGGTCCTTTGTCCTCTTATCATGGGAGGTTCTGTGCAAATACATGGAAGGAAAAAAAAATAGGGAAGGGGCTCGACACAGAGGATGAAAGGCGTTGTGGGGGATTGGAACAGATTAGTGTAGGGGAAGCAGTTATTTAGAGTGCAGCGTTGTAGTTTTGGGGTGATAAGTGAACAGAGGCCTGCGGGGGTGTGGTGTGTCTGCAAGTGGATTGATGAGTTGGCGAATTGGGCCTGCTGCAGTGGCGAGGGAAGACAGAACCCTGCCATTATCTGGAAATGAGTTACACGTCCTCCCCGGCGTGACACGGGCCCCCGTCTCTCTCTCACACACACACACACCTACCTGACTGAATGATAAGAGCTGTGCGGACGCACCGCCAGGGGACATCCGCATACACAAGTGGACATAAATATGAGAGATTCTGTGAAGGTGATTTATTGGATTTTCGTTGACATTCGGTTTAAAAATTATCTTCTGTCGTGCTCACAGGTTTCATGTTTCCTGTAACAGGGTGCTGTTATGAGGGTCAGAACTTTGGTTTCGGTAGTTTTACCCTAAAGTGATTTGATTTGATGAGTGAATTTGGATGATAATAGCTTTTTAATACCCTAAGAGAATGTGACACTGCTGAGTATTTAACTGGTTTTCTTCATCACATCCAGCTCAGGTCAAACAGTTTGGAC
Organism: Heterochromis multidens; assembly: GCA_015108495.1. Taxonomy (NCBI): domain Eukaryota; kingdom Metazoa; phylum Chordata; class Actinopteri; order Cichliformes; family Cichlidae; genus Heterochromis; species Heterochromis multidens. Next base: position 10,428 of record VUQS01018344.1, on the reverse strand, counting down.
ACAGAACAGAACAAAACAGGAGATAAAGCAGTTTATCTGAAACTGGGTAGATACTGATTTGGTCTGGTTTTAGTCAAAAAATTGGGACTGAGCCCTGAGGTGTGTATTCTGAAGCAGCATTTGGGACTTAGCAATGTAGCTAGGTTTAGACGTGTGCTTTCAGGGTTACAAAGGTGGTTCACTTCTTACCAGGGTACATCACCATAGCAACTCATGCTTTTCTGCAGCAGGTTATGTTGGGTTATGAAATCAGAGATCATCACATACACAAACTCATCACCTGCTGTCTCATTAGCTCTCTGGAAAGTAGCGTCAGTGTTCCTGGAAGAACCCACAGAACTCTGTGCATAAACAGTAATATGGCTGAAAATTCATGTTGTGCTGGCTGCTGCTGCTCTTTTCCAGTCGCTCATGGTCTCTGTGTTAACTGCACCCACTCTCTAGGCCCTAAAACTACCTGGTTAGTGCTAGGAAAAGATCATGGTTTGGGTTCAAACCTGTCCCTTCACAATAGCAATCCTGCTCATTGATATAAGTTGAGAGTGACCAATCGTTCTTTGTCATAACTCAGTGCATCAGGACACAAACACCAAATGAGCCACGTTAGCGGTTTTAACAAAATGGCACTGACACCCTGAGGATGAGAACGGGCAGTAATAAACTACAGATACATTTATTATGGAATATGAGGAAGTTCTAACCTCACACACAGTTAGATAAACATGTGTACTCTGCAGATAAGGAAACACAGTGTGTGTTACTTCCACTATACTGTGTGTGTGTGTGCCCCTTTGCATTCGGTGTGACTGCACCATAAGAATGAGGCACATCAGACACTATGCAATGAGACCAAATGATGCAAAGATGCAGAGTCGACATTTGCGCAACTTAAAATATTTCAGCTTTGCCAAATTCGCTTCACACCGCACTGCAAAAACTCATCAGCGGTGATTCTCTCATAGACTGTGGATTCTCTGCTGACACCGCTGACAGTCAGAAATGGAGGAGAAGATTATTGACGGCAGGTGAAGCTTTTTGGTTCTTTGTTTTTAGAGAGACGGGAACAAAAGGAGAGGGAAATCGTAGAATTCATGGTAACTTCTGAAAATATGTTGGACTCCTGCTTGTCCCATTGGTTGTTCGGGGGAAATATTCATGACTTTATTCATGCGAGTAACACACAATTACAGGGATAGTTAATGGAACTGAGTTCATTTTAATAAATGTGCTCACATGTACTGTTCCTGCTACTGCAAATATCTGCACTGAAATACATCCACCGGCCTCACTGTCAGTTAATATCTCACCTTTAAGAAATGGCATCACCCTTCCCAGTTCTCCTCTAAGCCATGTTAATCTTTTATGAGCTAATCTAACAGCCCCGTTATTAAATGTAACATTAAAATTTTTAAAAAGCTAAAAGTATTGAGGGGAAAAAAGGTACATTTAGTGCATGTATGCTCGTTTCCTTCTGTTAGAGACTGTTTACATCATTCTTTCTGCACCGCACTGAAGATGAGTCAGTAACAGCAAACTTACATCAAGTCCAAAGGTTAATGTCATGGTCCCAGGATTTTTTTGTGTGTGTATTTGTGGTTTATTATTAGAGTTTTTGGACTTTGGGATTATTTATTTTCATCTCCTTTTATTTTATGAGTTTCTTGTATTAGTTTCCTGGCCTCCCCCAGTGTTTCCCTTAGTGTGAAGTTGCTGTGTGTGTGTATAAAGATTCAGTCTGTTCTGGAGTCTGCATTTAGGTCTTCATCCTGCAATTCACACCAGTTAATGCATGGTTAATTTTTATCAGTGTTTTTATAAATCCAGGAGATAAGAGACTAACATGCGGCTCTAAATCTAACTAAAGGATACAATAAGGTCGAGTTAACTCCTCACTGTTTGCCTGGAACAGCTGCATTGTTTTCCTTTGCATGTTTTAGGACCTGCAGGGTGTCAGTCTGAAGCTACCACCTCTGAGCCAACATTGTAGTGTGGCGCCTAACTGAGACTCTGCATCCAGACGCATGCCTGCCATTCTTCATTTCCAGTGCCCCGACAAACACTGCTGTTTGCTTTAACAAAGTATATATAGAAGCAGGAAGTTTTTTCTTTAGGTCTGCTTATTATCAGTAGAAAGTAGGAGGGCTGGAACAAAGAGAGCCACCAGCTTCTAAACTTCCCACTCAAAGCTGGGCAGCGATTTATCCTCAGCCCACAGGGGAGCCTGTTTTAGACTGTTAGCTTGTTTTTTTGATAGGTTCTACTGTGAAATGTAGTTTAGCTGCTATTAAATATGTCAGTTATTTTCTTAGCTGCTTCATAACCACCTCAAGCTCAACTATTTCACTCAGAAATGTGCTCATTCTTCACAGCAGGTTTAACCTCTGCCCTGGTGTTCTGATGCTGGTTGACTCGGCATCTGGCCGGCTAAACAGAACTGCCTACGTGTTTGAGCAGATATGGAAGCAGCCTCTGTTTGGCTGATAGATTAGTGATTGTATTCAAGAGGAGAACAGCCACCACTGATAAGAGTCTGGCTGGACTGAAAGTGATGTTTTCTTCCTTGATAAAACAATAGTGTTAGAGAGAACCGGTTATTTAGATCCACATTAATGCGGGACATTTGCAGCCTAATCTCTCCAATCGTTACCCCAGTGAGGTAAATATGGCTGACTCAGACACATTTAACCTCTCAAGGTTTGTGACTCATCAGTCCATCCATCCCATCCTCCATGTGCACTGACGCACACACCAACAATGTCATTTTGTCTTATCAGCAAGTGTCTCTCCTAATTGCCTCTCAGACCCTGTGGAGCAAATTAAAAAGTTGGTCACATTTTGCTTACTTGCTTCTCTCTTTGTTTCACACTTCTGTTCACCTTACTGTAGATAAAAGAGCATTACAGTGAAAGATAAGGCGTCCACACTGTGCCCCTCTGGACGTCTGGGTAGAAACACTGAACTGTGGAACAGCCCATGTGTTGGTGTGTGTGTGACTTCCTGTGATTGTCCTCTCTCACCTCTGATTTGCTTTGAATGGGGTGATGACGTGCGTTGCAGAACTGAAATGTGGATTCGCTGCTTTGTACAGTGAACAGTTAACACGCTGGCACCAGCCAATCAGCACAGTTTACAGCTGCTAGCCATCAAATCACATTCTGAAAATGTGAAGAGAAAATGGTTGACGAGGTTGATGACTGCATGGAGAAATCACCATGCTGGCCCTCCCTGAGCCTGTTTAGCCTTAAAAAGGAGCTCTTCCTCACAAGTAGCACCGAGTACTCCTCACCTCCTTACTCCTCACAGGGGATCGTCTGATTGGTGAGGTTCTCGCTCTAATTTTGTACGATCTTTATCTTACTCCGTAAAGTGCCTTGGGATGACTGTTGTGAACTATGTCAATAAAATCTAGTTGAATGTTGTGTATAAATAAAGTTAATAACAGCCAGCTAGCTTAGCTGATGCTGACGGTTAATGAAAACAAAGACAGCTTACCAAATTTCACACATAAGCCGATCATAAAGTGCTGAATTAACACTTATATGTGAATTTCAACCAGGAGAGTGGGGTAAAAGTCTCCTGTGGGAATACATTTAACTTGATTACACTCAGGCACTACTAAAGCTTTGTTTCCTGGGTTATAAGACTGTCTTCTAGTTGGCCAGGATGCTGTAGTTCATGTCCAGTGTGTGAGCTTTGTGTCTTGATTCAGTTTGGGTTTGTTTTACTTGCTGTTTTGTTAAGTTTAAGCACAAAAAAACTGCTTAGTGAAGTTTAAGAGAAGAATCTGTCATAGCATTAAACCTGCACATTCAAACATGACGCTGAAGCAGGCCCACTGCTTAAAAATGTGACGCCATGTGAAGAGTTTAGTATGAGACCAGGCTGATTCATTAAGGTGGACCTGCTCATTCCCAACTCCATATTTTTATTTCTGGTCTCTACTAGAGTAGCTTTGCATGATTCACAACTCGAAATAATCCTCCTGTATCTTACACCGGGCTTTGGCTCAGTTTCATCCTCTGTCTGAAACAAGCTGGTTTAGCTCCTCGTCATAAAAAAACAATTTTCTTCTGATTGGCTGCCCCTCACTTTCAAACAGCAGGTGGGTGGGTGGCTCCCAGGATTACTGTACATACAGTGACCTCATTGTTAGAAACACTGCCATATTTAATGTAATTAAATAAAGTCAAAATATATTCAGAGTATTCTTAGGGTTACTTAAACCTAATTAAAGCAACATAATGTCATGTTCTTAACTCACCCTGTTATCATTTGGATTAAAATATAAAATGCCACCACCATTGTTGCCTTCTTCTGATCCAAGTGGACTCTGTTCCAGTTACCCCCATTTATTAAAAATGTCAGATTTTCTATTTTTTTCTTTTTTTTCATACCGCAAATTATACTTTTAATTTACTGGGATAAAAAGAGTTGGAAAAGAATCTGTACCAGTAGGCAGTAATGTGTTTAGAAACTAGACTTAAAAAATGATTTGCTGCAACAAATTTCACTAAACCAAAATCTTCCCAAGTCCGTCAGATAAATGGTTTCTGCAATAGATTAAAACAGTTCTTTTATTCACTGTTTATTTGTCATACTTCAAGGAGAAAGTAAACTCAAAGATCAAACTAAACCATTTGATTTTACCTCTAATGTCATCCATGAATTCTTGTTAAAAGCTGAATTAAATCACATGATTCATAAAATACAATAACAAACCCTTGAGGTAAATATTCATATTGACTGTGTGTGATGTACCGGTCCTTCATTGTTTCCCTGTGTTGTTACTTCCCTTCATTCAGTCCAAGAACCATCAGCTTCAGAAGGTGCAGTGAATACACACAGTGGAATTCTCATTCTTTAAACTTGTGCTTTCACACTGAGCGACTGCTGCAGGACAAAAAAATGATCAAGAAAATCATCTTTTTTCTTTTTTCTTTTTTCTTTACTTTACAAATTTGATCCATGTTTGTTTTTACTGTTAAACCCCAAACAGGAAACGTTAGAGTCTGAAAAGTGTCACAAACTTGTTTAATTTCTGTGTGACAAAACAGGCAAGCTGCCCACTGACCTGTCCCTCACCTTAAAAGGACATTCATTTATTATTATTTATTTATTTATTATAAAGACATTATTTTTATATGGGCACACACCCCATGCAGGAGGGATCTTCTAATGACAATTTCCAGGAAAGTGCAAATTATGAACCAGACAGCAGCTTTGACCACACCACTGCACGCTCCAATGCTGGTCCTCACAGGTACCAAAGCAACAAGATGGCTGGGGGTGACTGGTTTAATAGTGGCTATACAGGGGGGGAGCAGACCCCACACAGGTCAACTCTGCAGCTGGTACCAGTGGTCAGGAAAACAAGCCTGTCTTTAGTGATGTGTCTGGTTAGATATCAGTGATTTCAGGTTCTCATGCAGCCCTGTGCACTCATTCAGAATATATAATATGAACAGTAACTGCACAAGTCTTTAAACATAGTTTTGTATTTAATAACTGTTATAAAAATTGGTAAAAGAAAAAATTGGACTCTTAAATAAAAGTTAGTAGTACAAAAGTAGAACAAAAGTTTTAGCAAAATGTACTAAAATAATCACTGTGCAGTTATATTCATATTACTTGATCATAATTATTGGTCCTTTAATGTGAATATCACTTTAATGAAACATACTGCTGGGTATTTTTTATCTATGATGATGCAGCATTGCTGAGGGCCTTCCCATGTTGCACTGAGCATTTCCTCCCCCCTCCTTTCTTTTCACTCCTGATATGTTTTTGTGCCACTGCTGCATGTCCTGTTGTTTTTGTCTCCCCATGCTCTCCTTTTTTGTCTTCTCTTTATCCTCACCCCCCCCAACACAGCTCAACTCAAAGGTATTACAAGTAATAAATATATAAAGATGCTGTTTTTTTTAATTCTCTTAACTGTTCATCACCAACTGCTGCTCATAGAGGGTCCTCTGATCGTTGGGGTTTTCTGTTTAATATTTGTCTTTCCCTTACATTTCAAGGCCCCTTGAGATGACTGTTGAATTGGTGCTGTGTAAATTTAATTAAATTGAAATTGAATAGATGGAAGCTGCCAAAAACTTGTTGCCCACACAAGCTAAGTCAGCAGACTAGATGGTGGGTTCACAGATTGTGTAGTATCGACTGTTCTTGGTGGATCATAATCTTCTGGTCTACATGTTGACTTTAATAGTTTTATTGGTTTTAGGCTTTCTGTGGCAGCTGTCTAAGGTCCTACAGCAACATCAAATTTAACAGAATCATACTCATACATTAGATTTATTATAATTTATTTATTATTTATTGTTATTGTTATTTATTATTAGTAGTAAATTTAGAGGAGTTGCAGGTTTTAGCACCTCTGCACTGGCTTCATTTTTCAGCCCCAGGAGTTACTGTTTAGTTGCTACCAAACATCTATGACACTGTTCAATAAAGATCAATCATAAAACTCAATCAGCTATGAAAACAAGAACTAACTGTAATCTTTTAATCTAACATACTGGAATATTTGGAATTGGATGCATGTTATGTATGGACCATTTTTTGTGACTTCCATGTTGGCTTCATTTTTCAACCCTGGAGGTTACCGCTTGGCATTTACTGAATAGAGAGAGCTCAGGGCTTTGAGAGGGTTCAAAAGTGGCATTCAGTGGCCATTATTTCAGCTGTTTGTAATAAAACCTGCCTGCTAATTTTCAGAAAACAAGCAGCTGCTTTTTGAATAAAATTATATTTATGCTTTTAGGTGCAAGATTAATCTGCACTTTGATGTTAACCCTTCCATGAATTCAGGGACTCTAATATTTTTTTCATAAACTCATAAATGGAGCAGTTTGAAATACTTAAACATTGTGAATGGGAAATATTTGAAGTGTAAACCCACTCAAGTGTTTGGTTCACCCAGGAGGATTTCAAATGTTGTCACTGCTCAAACAAACTTGAGTTTCCTCTAAAATCCAGAAGCAGAATTCATCAGTGTTCTCTTGATGCATCCTCAATAATCCAGGTAAAAGAATCCCAAAAAGCTGAATCTGTTCATCTGGACGTAGCATTTTTTTTTTAGTTTTTTAGTTTTTTTAGTTTTTAGTTTTTTAGTTTTTAGTTTTAGTTTTTAAAAAACGCTACGTCCAGATGAACAGATTCAGCTTTTTGGGATCATCAGTGTTCTGTTACACTTTCTTTTTTCATTCATTTTTCCATTTTTATTTCTTTTCTAAAGGATGGTGGTGTGATTTCTAAGGTTCTAAGTCGCATATTCTTTTAACTTTTCCAGAATTCAATGAGCCAGTAATTTCTTCCACTTAGACATTTCTGGGTCAAAACCCTCACTGAGAAGCCTTTCTAATCAAAAAATAATTTTCCACTGCACACCTTACCTTTTTCACTCGGCAGTGAAATGTCAGTCTGCTGTTACTTTGCCTGAGGGGAATGAAAGGCTCATCGGCAGGTTTTCTTCACAGAAATACCTGAACTGTGGCTGTAATTGTGCACCAATATGAGGAGCTGATTTAATTTCTGTGGGAGTGGAGGGGCTCCGTCAGGGGGTGTTTAGACAGGGGAAGGAACCAGCTGTGAATGACAGGAAGCGACTATGCATTGGAAGGAGACGTGGGGCAGGACAGACCCTGGGAACAGCTCCCTACACCCAGCGCAGATACACATCCAGACAATACACCCAGGCGCTGCACAATGACGGAGCCCCTCCCAGAGAGAGAGAGCGAGGCCGGCCGAGCTCTGCGAGGTCCACACGGACTGCACGGGGGCGGGGGGGTAGCTAAACTCTCATCCCTCTCCCTCTCTGTGTGTCTTTATGTGCGAGTGGGTTTGTCATTTCTCTGTCTGAGAAAACTCCTCACTCACTTTTCTCTGTGTGACTCAAGAGTGCCCCCCATGGGAGGAATATGAATATTCCAGCACACTGAACTCATGAACACAGCATCAGCACATAGAGAAACATCATGTCCTGATTAAAAGTTAATTAATAGAACTCAGATGTCAAAACAATGTTTAAAAAGACACATTCTTCCCTGCTGTGCCTCATGTGGTGCTACATATTCACAGTGGTTTGAAGTTTGTATTATTTGAAACCTCTGTATGGAAGACAAACCCTTCCAATAAATAAATAAATAAATACACGACTTACTGAATGGACTGATGTAAATGCATTTAAAATCATATGAAGGCTTTAGAGCTGTCAGTATATCAGATTTTCACTCAAAAGAGGAAAACCTGTTCCAATATTAATGATGGCAGTAATGTTATCCAAGTCTTCTATAACTTTGTTTTTTTGTGATTATTGACACATTATTCTGTAATCCTAACTAAGCAATTATTTATATTATGATCTGTGCATCTATATTTATTTACTTTTTGCCTTAATTCCCCAATGCATTTACTTCCTCATTCATTTCTCCTTTTTTATACATATAGTTTGTATTATAGATACAAATCCAAACCTGAAGACATAAGACACTTGGAATGACAACCCTTAATTTGCATAATGAAGATGAATACATAAAGAAATGTAAAAATGAAAATACAGAAATAAAGACGTTTGGAAGAATGAATGCAAAGGTGCAACTTAGAAATCAAAATTAGTAGTGACTACAGGCTCAGTGGTTACTAGCAACTTAACTTTCAAAATAAGAGTGAGGGTATTGTCCATGAACGGAAAATTAAAAAAAAAAAAAAAATTAGTTGCAAA
>VUQS01018342.1:4196-14859 GCA_015108495.1 Heterochromis multidens | reverse complement strand
GGCTTAGGCTGCTGGGGGTTTCCCATGATGCACTGAGCGTTTCTCTTTCTCTCACCTCTGTTCACTCACCTTGTGTTTTTACACATCTCTGCATTTAATGAGTTATTATTAATCTCTGGCTCTCTTCCACAACATGCCTTTCTCCCCTCACCCCCAACCGGTCGTGGCAGATGGCTGCCCCTCCCTGAGCCTGGTTCCACCGGAGGTTTCTTCCTGTTAAAAGGGAGTTTTTCCTTCCCACTGTTGCCAAGTGCTTGCTCATAGGGGGTCGTTTGATTGTTGGGGTTTTCTCTGTATTATTGTAGGGTCTTTACCTTACAATATAAAGCGCCTTGAGGTGACTTTTGTTGTGATTTGGCGCTATATAAATAAAACTGATTTGAATTGAACTGAATTTTGAGAGGTCAGTAAAGCTCCCGTTTCAACAACATTGAAGTATTGAACAGTTATTAAAAATGTTAACCTGGCCATTAGCTGCTTAACTATTAGCAGTTACCCAACAGACACAAACCCAGCCTCTGGGGGTCACAAGTTAGTGTACTCATAGTGTCAGTCCCAAGCCCGGGTAAGTGGGAGGGTTGTGTCAGGAAGTGCATCCGACATAAAATCTTTGACAAATCAAACATGCGGATCCACCCGCTGTGGCAGCTCCTGTGGAATGAGAGCAGCCGGCAGTACCGTTATCTGATAGCATCATTTGCTGTGTGTTAAGTTATTATTAAGGTAGTGGCTGTGACTAATAATAAAAATGATAACGTCCTGCCTGCCTGCAAGGTTATAATAGACAGCGTTAACAAGATAACGCAATTATTTGTGTCTAAAAAGTGTTATGTTTCTCTTAAAGTCCACGGTTTAAGCTGAGAAAAGTCTACAGTGACTCGGAGACAGTGTGTTTACTTGCATTTATATAAAAAAATATCTTTAGTTAACCTTGTCTTTAGGCCTTAGCTTGGGTCTGAGATGTAATGTACTCTGTAGGCTCACAATCCACTCAAACCATCTCCTGGTGACTCCAGTACATCTCCTGGTGTTTTTTTCAATACAATGCCTATAAGCATAATCTTGCCAGCAGTTACATACTCCTAAATGTAATTCTGAAAACAATTCAGGCAAATAAATTTGCTGAAAAGGTAAGGCACCCCCTTTCTAAGAAGCTTGAATGATAACATCTCCAGGGATGTGAGTCATTTTAGCTTACGAGGTAAAGTAATTTTCTGGGAAATGATGGAATGGGTTTTTAAGAATGCTGATGAGGTCAGAAGTGCATGACTGTGATACCAAAACTAAAGCGGGAAACTCATGACTTTATCAGCTGTTTTGTTTGTTCCTAGAGAAACACATGACTACTATTTCTCTGGGTTGGCATGAAGACTGAATAGTGATGGACAGATGTTTCTTTATGTCATGAATCTTTACTCAGTCCCTCAGTACGTGCGTTTTCCTGGTCTTGTTTGAGAAATACATCAGTTATAAAGGGCTTCTTTTGAGGCTTTTAATAATTTGAGGGTGTCTTAAGGGATTTTGGACATTTTTACAGGTCTAACTGTTCTAACTGTTCTAACTGTTCCCGTTTTCTTTGTGTCTGCAATGTAGGAACTGGGTAGTTGTTAGGTCTACTACGGAGTAGGAACTTTCTTAGAAAAAGAGGAACTTTGAGACATAGCTGTAGTTGGTCCAGGTAGTGTACACTGATTGGCAAGAAATAAGGCTTGGAAGGTATGTAGTTTCCAGGGAAGCTCTCCATTGTAGGCGCTTACCCTCTGAAACTGTCTGAAAGTGTGTAGTAGTCCTGGATAAGGTCTGGCCACTAGTACTCAATCTGTTTTAATGACATCAGGACTGGAAACCAATCACAACCAGTGTGTTGGAATGGTGCATCATTAAAAAAAGAAAAAAAAGTAGTGATGCAGTCCTTTAAGCAAACTTTTATGTCCAGAGAAACTCCCAGCTGTAAATATATTTGACTGAATGAGCATGAAACAGGAGGAAAAAAGAGTAAATGCGCTCAGTCAACTAAGAAATAAAAAAATCAAGTTAAGAGGCCTCTCTCTCTCTCTCTCTCTCTCTCTCCAAAAGATTTGTTTGTTTGTTTCTACCTCCTTTAACTCCTCTGCATTTCCTCCCTGACTATCTCTTACTCTCATAAACACATGCACAGATGCAGGCATACACACAAACACAAGCAGAGAACGAGATAGCGATAGGCACTCTTATCTCTAAACATTGGCAGCTCATAATGAGAGTGACTTCCTCTGTAGCCAGTGGTTGAGTGGTGCTGACAGCTTCTCAGCACTGTGTGTCAGCACAGGGGGATTTGAAGCGCTGCCTTAGCTTGACAGCCAGGCCACGCACTTACAGATGTTTTCACACTCACAACACACACACATATGCAGACGTCGCAGCAACTATGCTTCAAGGTTGACTTCAGCAGGGAGGAGGACAAGATGTGTTTGAAGTCTTGACACATGGAAGAGACACAATATTGAGCTTTGGTGTATTGGGGCTTATGAGTGGTGAGTGGGTGATATACAGAGAGCTGCTGTGGCAGCCAACTGAGGGGAGGACTGAGCTTAAGGAGAGAGTTTAAGCCAAGCAGACATCAATACATGGCGACAGGGAATAAATTCATTACAAGCCAGAGAACACACTTTCTGATTACTGCCTGTAGAAAATTTGGAACATGCACAGGTTGGAGATAAATACCTCCAACACTTCAGATGAATTTAAGCAAGACTTCCTGATGCCCTTGACATTTAAGTATGGGAAAACACACAGGGGAGAAAGGTTTAGAGAATGTTTAAATTCTGTCATACTATGCTGAATTTATTAAAAACTGCCTTGTTCACTTTAAAGTTTTGAAGCACAAACAGTGGTTTAAGATAAGTGCTGCCAACCTGAACACTATATTATCACTTCAGAACTGTCAACTGCAAAAGGTCAGTCTGCAGGCCAGAGTGAAAGTGATAGTTGTGTAAACTCATCTTTATTCATAGGTCGTACATCCTGGAAACTGTGATGTTCTTATCCACTTTCCACCACTGCCACCCTATCATTTTTCCAGTGGAAGTTGTTTTTACATTAAGTCACTCTAGGCTGCTGGCCTGACAGTCGATTAAGGTCCATGTCACTTTCTGCAATGTTTCTTTGCCTCTCATCATACTCGTGCTATATGATAATTGTCTCACACAATAATAACACAGTCTTATCGGCAAACAGAGGGATGATACTCTATAATCTTTATGGCATCACGCCAAAATGTCTTTTTTTTTTTCTTTTTTTTAAATAGGAACTAAAATTGTGAAGTTGTCGAGATCATGGGGAGACCTGGGCATTTAATATACACAGATCAGCCACAACATTTATACCACCTGACTAACATTTTGTGACAAGGTCTCTAAAGGTGTTCTGTCATTTTAGGGCATCCAGACATTAGACAGATCTTCTAAGTCCTCTCATTTGTCGGTGATTCTTTCATGGACAAGACTTGTTTTTTCCAGCACCCTCCCACCAGACTTTACTTGGGCATGCCATCCAGGTATATTAATTAATATTATTGTAGCACGTCTCTGCCAATGTGGGTTCCCCAACACACACAACATTCTTGTTATGCTTGCTTTCTTTACTCTTTAGGTTACACACTGTCTTTAATGGCTTTTTTAGACAATACCCAGTCCGCTCAGTTTTGTCAGCTGTCGCAGCCTCACTGGCTGCCAGTCCAAGTGGAGACCACACATCTCAGTCCCAGCATGCTACTGCGTGAAGAGAAGAGACATAATCAGACAATAGCTGACAGCTGTGCCAGCCAGGCTCTCCTGGCACTGCCCCCTGAACCCTATGCTCCCCTGCAGCTAAGTCAAAACTACACCCCGCCATCACAATTATTAAGTTTTAAAAGTTTAGTTGCTGCTCATCAGGTATCCCTGTTCTTCCCGTCTCATGTTTTACCAGCTGGCTCGCTAGCCGGCTTGTTGTTGTGGCAATCCTCTGTATCTGCTGCGTACCAGCGGTCCGACAGAGTCCAACTCGAAGATGTCTGACGGCAGTCCTTCTGCTGTTCTGGAAAGCTGCTGACCTGGAGGGCGACTCTAACCAGAACCTGTAGCAGATGGAGAACTGGCTCATGTATTGCAATTGCAAACTGACTCCACAGAGCAGACGAAAGATTACCGCCGCCAGCTGCACTTTAAAATAGTAGCGTTTGCGTTCATCGGCAGGACAAGACCTCACTGGAGAGGCAGCTGAATATGTTGCTCAGTTATTTATCTGACACAGTGTCCTAGATAATTAAAATGTCTTCAGAGGAGAAGCTGATAAATGGAATTGAATAATTCATTTAAGGCAGCAAGTTTGTCTCCTTTCCTTATAAATGCATGCACAAATACAAGCGTGCATATCCTTCAGCAGAAATCTAAATCTGTGGGAAAACCTGTCGATCATATTTAGATCAAGGGAATTTGAATGTAAACATCAACACCTTGAACTCTCTCATGTTTTCAACCCATTTCTAAACTGTCATCTGGATATGTCGCTGGCATCAAGTGATGTATGTGGTCATCAGTAATGTTTAGGTATGTGGTATGTTTCGAAGCCATATTCACATGAATGCAAGGACCCAAGTTTATCCAGCAGGACATTGCCCATAGTATCGTGCCTCTGATGACTTGATGTTTGTTTGTAATCCTCAGCATTCTGCTGCCATGTCTTCATTAAAACACACACAGGCACAGTGTTGGCACTTGTTTTTTTTTAACGCTCATGTGTTCATTGCAGGCCCTAAAACACAGTCAGCATGGACACTCTGGCCAGCCTATGGGTAGTAGGCCCATACTGTACAAACCAAGCCGTGATGCACTGTGAGCTCTGAAACGTCTATAGCACCTCTACTGTCAGATCGAACCACACAGATGAGCCGCTGACCCTTTTGCTGGTCCATCAATGCTCCATCCTTTTCTAATGTTTTGTAAGTAATAACCACTGTGTACCAGAAACACTCCACATGACCTGCCATCTTGGAGATGCTCTGACCCAGCTGTCCAGCCAGCACTACATGGACCTTGTCAAAAACACTGATCCTTACATAACACATGAACTTCAAGATCTGACTGTTCACTTCCTGCCTAATACTTTATAACCCACCCCTTGAAAGGTACCACTTTAACAAAATAATGAATGTTATTTACCTGTCAGGGTTTATTGTTGTGACTGATCAGTTTACAGACCGAAACTGTCAAATAACAAGATAATGTAGAAGGCATGAAAAATAAAAGGAGCCACTGAAGAGAAACAAAAGAGAAGCTCTTACAGAAACATAAGAGGTACCTGTAACAGCAATTTTTCACGAAGATGATAATAAGAACATACCCAGCCTGTGTATTCATCCATTTCCTGGCCACTTTGATTTTCCAGCACCCTGGGCCAAATGGTGTGGCAGTAATTCCAAGTTCACTTGAATCTCAGAATAATGCGCTCTGTTTCTGTGTTGCTCCCTCCTGCATGGATCACTGACTCATACACATGGGCAAGTGGTGAAGAAAAAGGCAGCTATTTCATGTAAACTCTGCTCTCTGCTTCCTCTAGGCTTAAATAGACTCGTGCCGTGTCATAGAAAATTGCTTTGTTTTTTTGTTTTACTTAATGCGACATCTACCTTTTTGTTTACCAATTTCCAAAGCATCTTGAAGCAGTTCGAAGAAAGGTTACACATCAAAATGAATCCAAAATGCATTTGATGAAAAAGTAACACATGCAAGACAAATCAATGCAGGTTTCTGCATCTAACACAGGTGAACTCTGTATATATGTAAAATGAAACCAACAAACTTTTTCCACTAATAACAAAGCAGTGGTCTCAGTGGTTCCACAGATAGCAGAAGAATATGTGAGCCCTTTAATAAAGTAAAACACAAAGTGAAACAGACAAAGTTGCTAAAGACAGATAAGAAGAAAGAGATAAAGCAACTAAACACAGTGATATTTGGAAGAGAAAGGGCGCAATCGACAGGCTGATTTAAAAATGCAATGTAAATCATTAAAAAACACAGGTGCACATGCTTTGCTCCATCCTCACACACATATTTGAGTCTTGTTTACTTCCACCACAAGCAATGGTTAAAGCACTAGTTTTAAATATTTCATGTGCAGAGTTCACATTCACAGGTTCCAGACTTAAAGCTGTTATCACTTTGATACAAAAACGAGCATGTGATGTGATAGTGTTGCTAGTCCAGGAAAGATCTCTAGCAATTTCCAGATAGCAAAGATACATTGATCTGCATATATGACAGACTACAAAAACAGATGAGAAGGCATTTACTTTTCATTGCTGTTGAGGTCTACTGAGAAACCTCTGAAAGATTCTGAGTCTTTTTTTTCCAATATTTTGCCAGTATTTTTTTATTTCTAAACACCAGTGACCACAGCAACAGTAGATGCTCATTTTTTTAGCAGCTCACACTTCATTGTAACTCACTGGACTCCCTAGAAGTAAAAGGACTCTGCCCCAGATAAAGATCTGAGAAGAAAAGAGCTAAAACGACGTAGAGGCACTGCTGCAGGTTGTGCGCATGGATGCACAATTATTATTTCATTATTTTGAACATACTATTATAACAATATTTTATATATGTTCTGTTTAATAGCCACTAACAGAGATTTACAGTTACTAATGATTAGTAGATGAGGAGGAAAGAGCAGTGGTGTGGTGATAAACAGGATCACGTGTGCAAAGCTCTGAGAACCTTGTGTTTCCTTTGTTGAAGCTGCTCTCTATATCTCTGTATTTTTTAAATAATTTTTCTCACAAATCAGTGCACATATACTGTACATTTATGTTGTATGCATGGCTAAGACAACACTCTACATGTCTGTCTGAAAAAATCAGACTGAAGTCTATGGGAGTGTCACTGGGAACAGGTGTTCAAGGCGCTGCAGTGTGTGTTTGAGCGTCTGTGCATCTGTGCACTGTATGTACGGGTGTCACTAGAGATTAGTGGCTTAAGTCAGAGACACAGGGTCGATTATGGAATTACAGGATCATTGCCTATTGTTCCTATAGCCTGGGATCACTGAGTCGTGCTGCCTCACTGAGACAAACATGAAACATGTTCAGAGAGCCTCCAGAAACAGAGGGCTCACCACAGATCAGTAACTCGAATCATCAGTACTTTACAAACAGATGTCTCAGAACGTGAGCACATTGCCCCAATCAGGCAAAAGTATATTTCTTTTATTCAGTAATTTGTCTCACGAATCAGTAGAAAAGTTGTCCTTAATATTTCGTCATAAAATTGACAGTGTGCAAGAGAAAAAAAAAAAAAAGTTCAGTAAGAACTTGGAAGCAATACAGGGAAAATCTTCAGAAACATGTGGAAAGACGATGAGAAATGTAATCAAGTTGGGTAATGTGCTGCACTATAATATGCTTCAATATAAAGTTCTGGCAGAACAGGACCATCCATCCATCCATTCTCTTCCGCTTATCCAATTCAGGGTCGCTGGGACAGGCTGGAGCCTATCCAGAGGTGGGGTACACCCCGGCCAGTCTGTTGCAGGGCCAACACAAAGAGACAGACAACCATTCATACCTATGGGAAATTAACCAATTAACCTAACCCCACTAACTGCATGTCTTTGGACTGTGGGAGGAAGCTGGAGTACCCGGAGAGAACCCATGCAAACACAGGGAGAACATGCAAACTCCACACAGAAAGGCCCCAGCCAGATGGTGGAGTCAAACCCAGGACCTTCTTGCTGTGAGGCAACAGTGCTAACCACCACACCACCGTGAACACGTCCCAGAACAGGACCTAAAATTGCATAATTTAAAAATGACAATCCCTGGAGAATACTTTTCATATCATTCCCCTTTCAAAGTGTGTTTTTGTATGTGTGTGGTTTTTTTTGTATCCATTTCCAGTTCTTTGCTCAATTCAATGTGCCACACTGTAGAAGTGAAATATAAAAGGCTGTCTGAGTGATCAAAAACAAACGCTAATCATTTCTGCCTCGATCCTTCTCCAGTCACCTTGCCCTTTAATTTCCGCAGAAAGCGCACAAGAGGCAGAGTGAGCGCAGGCTTTCCGTTTCTGTGCTCCCTGTCCTCTTAGCCTTATCCTGCTATTCACTGATTAACCCTTACCCTGCAGCCTTCTTCTCTCACTCCTTTTTCTACTCTTTGGATCTCCTCTAATGATAAGAGGCTATTTTCCTTCTAGCGATAACTTTCTGTATTATACATCTTTTCCATGCTCATCACCATTGCATATTCACTCGCCATAGAAAGAAGTCATGCTCACCATAACTGTGGTTTAATGACAGACTCAGGCTGATCGAATATTAGAGTAAGAGATATATGTGGACATAAAGAGGTATCTGGATGAGCACGATTAAAACTTATCAATTAATCCAGTGGTTCCCAATCAACTGCTCGGGACCTCCCAAGGGGGTCCTGTGATAAATTGGAAGAGGGTCGTGGGAGCATTGAGAAAATTAAAAACTAAGGATTTATTAACATTATTCAAACTCTTCATTCTTGAGCTTATGAAAATCTCTCAAGTCCAACCATTTGTGATGATAAAAATAATTCACCTCAAAGCTTGACATGAGGGGTCACATTAAGATATTGTTTCATCTGAAGGAGTGACAGGCCAGGAAAGATAGGAACTATTAAATTACTCAACAGCAATTAAAAAAAAAATAAGTGTTTTCACATTTCTAATCTCTTACTAAAAGAAAAGTAAATACAAACTTGTCAGCCCATGTAAATATGTGTTCACAGAGCCTGCCATCACCACAAGAATGAGCCCATAAATCTGTCTGTACTCGCCCCAGGAAACCACAGATTTGACTGTCTAGAGGTGGCACCTGCCTGTGATGTGAACTCTGATACTGTGCCGCATGTGTTTCAGCACCGATGGCCTGTGAGTGGCTCGTCCTTGCTCGGACTGGCTGGCATACTAAAAGCCAGAAACATATGGTGTTTCTCCTTTGAACGCACGCCCCTTTTTCTATTGAGAGTAGCAAGAGAAATGATTGGGCTTCACACAAACGCTGGCTTCTCATCCAGTGTTTCTTTAGAAGCAAATTGGTCATGAAGTCGATAACCCAGTCCAGGATTTGGCTTATCTGCATCTTGCCACCCACATTATGATCTCACCCTGCATTGGTTTAGGGCGAATCAGCATATTGTGAGATAAAAAAAATTTAAAAAAATAAAAACATGACGAGGAAACAGAAAAGACACCTCTATTTCAAAAGGGGTCACAATATCAGCCTTGTTCTTTGAAAATGTGGAGGCAGAGCATGTCTGTTTGATTTTTCACGGCGCTGATCACCTGCAGAGTAATAATAACAATGTAAGCAGCAACATGATTGCGCCACATACATACGTCAGCCTCTCTAATATCCACAACAGTCTCAACTGTGGGACCACAGAGCGCCTGAGTGGCTGCGAAGAAGGGAATAACATCGCCATCTAGAGGCTTTAGTCAGCACCTTTCCCACACACAGCTCTGAACTGAAAAAAAAAAAAATGCTTGTCATTCTCTTCCAAGTTACTCACAGAACTACTCACACACTTCTCAACAAGTGGATTCAAACAGCCACAACAGGAAGCTGCCCACAAAACCGCAGCAAAATACACCTCAAACAGCAGAGAGCCCCTTCAGCATCGAAAGATTTACCCACTGCTCAATAAGACTCAGAACTATAGCTCCCCATGCAAGGTCACTTCCAGCCAGCATGCAATATTGCTGGGGTGAGAACAAGGGGAGAGAAAGACAGATAGCAGAGATGATGAGGGAGGATAAATACTTGACACAGATAACCTTCAATGAGAGCATGCATAGCCTGGAGCTTATCTCAACTGAGGCAGGTGACAGTGAAACAATGAAAAAAATAAACGGTCAGGGATGGAGGGAAAGCCTCCACTGAGCGGATATTTTTAAATATTCTTACCTATGATGGGAGCCAGGCGGAAAATATCAGATAGACGGCTGTTCACGGGTTCATATGGAGAGTCCTCCAAGAAATCATTTCCTGTAAGAAAGATGACAGCATGTTATAGATACATAGAGAGATAGACACATTTCCAGCCTCCTTCTTGTGTTGTTTATCATCCTTCACCCCATACACTGGCCTGCATGTGACACGGGTTATTTGGGTCAGTCGATATCCACGCTGGCGCATAGCCACATGCTTGATTAGGCAGGTTGGTCAGCTGTGTTGCGCAACTGGAAGTCGACTCGCTGGCGATGAGCTGGATGCAGTTTTGGGACTAAAAGCCCCCCTGCTATGATCAACACTTTAAGACGGCACAGCCAGTGCTAAGGGGCTTCACGCTCCATTACCCTCAAGGAACGTGATTTGGGAGGTCAAAAAGTATCTCAAGCTCTGTAGGACTATGTCTGTGAACCAAGTCAGGGGGCCAAATTTGATTGAAAGTTGTGCATGATCACATTGGTTGTGTGCTTCTTTTTTATGCTTGTTGAAGCAGAGATGGGGAGAGTCACACTTTAGAACTAGAAAGAAAGGGAAGGAGGGTGAAGGCTGATTTTGCCCCCCTTCCATTCAGCTGCCAGAGGAGCTGGAGACTAATCATGTCACCCACTTACAAGACAGATCAGAAAGCTTAAGAGTATTGTTCATTTTATGCTATAGCTGCAAA
>VUQS01018338.1:1974-25585 GCA_015108495.1 Heterochromis multidens | reverse complement strand
TAAGCGCAATGCAAAGCGTTGGATACTGTGGCGTAAAGCACACAGCCACTGGACTCTAGAGCAGTGGAGACGTGTTCTCTGGAGTGGCAAATCAATCCGATGGACGAGTGTGGGTTTGGCGGTTGCCAGGAGAACAGTAGTTGTCTGACTGCACTGTGCCAAGTGTAAAGTTTGGTGGAGGGGGGATTATGGTGTGGGGTTGTTTTTCAGGAGTTTCACCCCTTAGTTCCAGTGAAAGGAACTCTTAATGCTTCAACATACCAAGACATTTTGGACAATTTCATGCTCCCAACTTTGTGGGAACAGTTTGGGGATGGCCCCTTCCTGCTCCAACATGACTGTGCACCAGTGTACAAAGCAAGGTCCATAAAGACATGGATGACCAAGTTTGGTGTGGAAGAATTTGACTGGCCTGCACAGAGTCCTGACCTCAACCCGAAAGAACACCTTTGGGTTGGATTAGAGCGGAGACTGTGAGCCAGGCCTTCTCGTCCAACATCAGTGTCTGACCTCACAAATGCGCTTCTGGAAGAATGGTCAAAAATTCCCATAAATACACTCCTAAACCTTGTAGAAAGCCTTCCCAGGAGAGTTGAAGCTATTATAGCTGGAAAGGGTGGGTCGACATCATATTAAACCCTATGGATTAAAAATGGAATGTCACTCAAGTTCATATGTGTGAAGGCAGATGAGTGAATACTTTTGGCAATATAGTGTATCATGATCATTTTGTTTGACAGCTATGCCATTTATTTACGGCAGGAACCTCTGACAATGAAAATATGAAGAAAAAAATGTAGTTTTATTACTTCAGTCATATAGAAATGTTTTAGTGTGTGCAAAGTGTGGTGTTTGACAGACCACCAAGTTGACAAAAGCACACAGAAGAATGAGGATTTTTTCAAATTCAGATGTGTCCAGTATTACCCAGGGGCACATCATCTGTCAAACGTAGTGGAGGCTACGTTATGGCATGGACATGTTTGGCTGCCAATGGAATTAGGTTCCTAGTGTTTGCTGATGATGTGACTGCTTACAGAAGTAGCAGGATGAATTCTGAAGTGCACAGGGCTATACTCTGCTCAGATTCAACCAAATGCTGCAAAACTGATTGGACAGCACTTCACAGTGCAAATGGATAATGACCCATCGCATACTTCAAAATTTAAGGCAACAAAACGGGATATTCTTCAGTGAGTCAGTTATCTGATCTCAGCCCAACAGAGCATGCTTTTCAGTTCCTGAAGACAAACGTGAAAGCAGAGAGACCTCTGTGGGTTCTAGACTTCCATCACTGTCTGCAAAAGATTTTCATCCAAATGTTAACTAGCCTCATATTTAAAATTGTGTTAATTTATCCAGTTACTTTTGAAATGTTTTAAAAATGTAATTAAGAAATAGGAAAAACAAATTTTAAAGTCAAGAGCACTTAAATAGTTTTAGCATATTTGTCACACTTAAATGTTTTAGAATCAAGAAATCACTTTGATATATGAGAAAGAGAATTTGAGAGAAGTGAAGTAGGCTAAAAGATCTCGAAAAGCAACACATCTGCTTTGCTGCTTCAGGACTGGACTTAAATCTGAGATGCTTTGGCATGACCTTAAACAGACATACTCAAAAATTCTTCAATGTGGCTGAATTAAAACAAATCTGCAAAGAAGAGTGGGCCAACATTTCTCCACAGTGAAGTGAAAGACTCACTGCCAGTTATTGCAAACGCTTGATTACAGTTCTTGCTGCCAAGGGTGGTATAACCAGTTATTATGTTTAGGGGGCAATTACTTTTTCACATAGGACCAGGTAGGTTTGGATAGCTTTTTTTTCCTTAATAATTAAAATCATTATTTAAAAACTACTTTTTATATTTATTTTGGTTATCTTTGTCTAATATTACAACCCGAATTAGTGATCTATGTTCTGTTGTGTATAAAATATTGGTTCATGTGATTTGGAAGTCCTTTGGTTTTCTTTTTGTTCAAATTTAAAGAACGCCCCAACTTTTCTGGAATTTGGGTTGTATAATTTTTTGATGATCTGAAACAATTAAGTGTGACAAATATGCAAAAACAAAGAAATCAGGAAGGGGGAAAATACTTTTTCATATCACTGTATGTCTGAAGGCTGCATGTAATGTTTGTATCTTTTGTATTTGGGGATATAATAATAATATTAATCAACACTGTTTTGCAATATTTGTCTGAAATTGAACAATCTGAATAAACAGTCATACTTTGTCTGCTTGCCACTCAGAGCAGCATATTATTATTACAGAAACTGTTTATCCAGAAAATGGCCAAAACAACCTGTTTGCATGTAGGTGGAGAAGCAGAACTGAGATGTTAATCACCAAAAAAGAAAAAAAAAAAAGGCTAATGGGCATTTGCAGAAAAAAAACCAACCAAAAAAATAATAATAAATAACAGACAGAAAAAAAACACATATACCCTTTATGGACTCAAATCTATAAAACACAAATGTGCATTACATGGAAAGATATCTTTAAAGAGAGCCATATAAGTTCAGTGTTAATGTTTAATAGTTTGAAGGTATTCTGTGCAATTATGTTGTTGACTTGTCAGTGAGTTGTTTATTTTGATTTTTTAAAACCTTCTCAATACCCCAGCAGTCATGTCGTTAGCCCTGGACGTTTTCTGAATAGCTCTGCATCTCATAAGAGAATTGTTTATTAAAGGGTAGGTGTACTCAGGCATCTATTTAACAACGGTTATCACGGGTGAAGTCACATCTGAAACGCTTCCATCTCTGTCTGATTAAACTACCTTAATTGTAAGAACCAATCACAGCTGAGCATTCCTCCGGCAGGTCCAGCCTAACATCAGTGCCTGTGCTGACTGGTTTGACTAACTGGATTAAACAATGTGCAGGACTCCAGCAGATGTGCTGCAGAGCAGGTTGATCTGGTGGTTATTAGTTAGCTAAAACACGTCAACAATGGGTATAAGAAGACTTTTTAAAAAGCAAAAGAGGAAGGCACAGGTAAGGCGAGAGGAGGTGCTGCATCCTGTTGCTGCTGCAGCAAACACAGGGCATGAGATGATCACTGCCTCAGATACAAACTCAGGTCAGTGAATCAGATGCTCTCAGTGCTTCTAAAATGTTTACTGTTACAAGTTAGTGCTGCCATCTCTGACACACTGAGCCACAGATTCACACACTTCTCACACTCCACCACATGTCCATTTTCTCATGTAGGCCGAATCGACAAACAAATTCATCACTCATAACAAAGTTATTAAGAACATCAGGGGAACAGCGAGAAATAATTACAGATCTGTTACACTGTAAATATGAAATTATGCAGCTGCTCAGAGTGATGTCAGGCTGCAGGACAGTCGCGCTCCTTTTCTCCTCTCAAATGGTGTACACAGACACGCGAGACAGTGAGTAACCATGGTTACAGGGGGATGCTCTGAAACTGTCATTATCCCCAGTAAAATATCTCAGGTTATAATATCCATGCAAAATCAAGCATGTACTCCAATACTAAAACCTACTGTATATATAGATAGTATGGATTACTGTTGTAGCCTCAATAATACTTTGAATAAGTAATAATGATAGTAATAATACTCTTAATAAGACTTTTTAAAAACAAAGTTATTCCATCATTCCCTAGGAAATAATGTTAGCACTGTGTCACTGATGTTATTTCAGAAGAAAAAAAAAGAAGATAATTTGAGTGCATTTTGTGTAATTTGCCCATTTATATTTTGTTGTTTTATTCAAAGATGTGTACAGTATGTCTGTTATTGCCATAAAGAAGATGATAGAGGTTAATGTACTTTGTTATTTTCCATAGAGAATGTGTATTAGGGAAATTTAGTGGACATTTGAAGAAACTACACAGAATAGTTTGTGTGAAATAAATCAAATGTAGATATACATTAAGTATACATTAAGCAAGTAGAATACAGTGCAATGACAAAAACAGTGTAAAAGGAGAGTGATTATTAAAGTACTCTAATAATAAAATACTGCAAAATTAAAATTAAAACATAAATTAACAAAAGAAGAAGTGATGTGACTGTGCAGACAGATGTCATGAGGTGGAAAGTGCACAGAATCCAGTAGGAATAAACAGCAACAAAACACTGACTGATGACCATCTGCAGCTGCATTAAATATTAGCCTGTAGCTGCATTCAGTATTGACTTTGATGACTGTTTAGCACTTATGGCATTAAACAGTGCATTAATAATTTGCTATTCTGCAATCTGATATTTGTTGAATGATTGGTTGAGTTAGTGTATAAAATAAGTTGATAAATAACATGTTAAATATCTAATAATCACATCAGAAATTATAGATTTGGATGAAACTTGATTGGCACATGTTGATTACATTCTTCTTATAACCAGGGCAGAGGAGAGAAGAGGAGATTAGGAGTGCAGCAGATTGGTGAGACACCAAAAGAGCAGGTGAAGAAGAGGTGACAATCAAAAAGAGTAGAGGGAGGGCACAGAGTTTAAAAGTAGACATTATGGCACAATAAAAGCTGAAGCTCTGAGGCCAAGGCTGGTAAAATTTAAAAGCTGAACTAAATACTGTCAACATACTGTCTTGCAAATGAATACTTTGAATACTTTTGAATGAATACTTCATCAACATTTTAACTTTTTTTTTAAGGTTTTACTCCTACTGCTGACTGTTTATTTTAGTATCATTCTGTGTGCATAATGTTTCTACATTTTATATTAATTTTACTATAGAATGAAGTAAATAACTTTAAGGAGGTGCTGTTATCAAGTGAAAATCCAAAAGATTTCAGGGCTGGGCTAAGTGTTCAAGAGCCTAGCAACACCCCTGGACCCCAAAGTCAGCCCTTAAACACAACATTTAAAGTGGAAAACCCTGTGGAAAATAACTTACTACTTGTCTGAGATTTTGGATGTGGGACAATCATGGTGACAGTGCAGGGTCAAGTTAAGTAAGCCCCACACACACACAGGTCTAGAGATCAGTCCATAACCATCTGGCAAACACTCGTTGCAAATGGTTGCTAAAGGTTGATGGCAGTTGCTGGAAAAATAATTGCTAAAGCCCTAGTCATGCAAAACTACAGACCTGTTAGCAACCAAAGCAATCACGAGGAGGTTTTTGGTGTAGCACCTTATTTACAATCAATTTCACCTAGTGAGATCCAACAACCTCCAAGAACCACTGCCAACCAGTTGATGAATACACATTTTTCCCTAGCCACTGGTGGTTGTATCACATCCAGTATAGAGGACAACTCTTGAGCAATGTGAGAAACCTCAATACTCAGCAGTTCAAAGTAGAGAATAGGGCATTTTATTTTAGCCTTTATTTGCCCTGAAGTAAGTATCTCAGTGTGATCAAATAAATATCACACTCATTGATAAACCTGTTACTAGATTCTGGTTTGGGGACCAGGGCAGGAACTGAATTTATGCCCTTATAAATATGACACAAATAGAGTTGTTTTCAAATCTGCTTGATGGAGAGATGGAGAAAAAAAAAACATGCTTTAGGCAAGTGATCTTAACTATAGTGTCATATCTTATAAAATCTTCTACAAAGATGGATATTTGGATATTCAGTGTCAACACTTTAACACCCTGTAGTAATACAGTCTGGACAAATGAGTAAAAACATGTATTATCCAGGTCTAATTCACTGCAAAAATATTGCCGTCCAGACTTTTGAATCCTTTGTTAAAGAAAAATGTCAGTTTAAAGTTGAATCTGTAAAATCTGAAAATAAAATATGACAGCTGAGGTTTTGTAATCCAGAGAGGTTGCGCCATTTCAATTCCCTTAAGCACAGTATGTTTTATTTTATTCCTCTGCTTTGTAGAGTCTGTATCTCCTGTTGCATTGATTTGAATACCAGTGATCTAACACAGCTCTTAGCAGCCTTCATCTATGTCTGGCACTTTAGTATTTTCACACAATTACTTCAAAATTGTTCAGGGTAAGGTTGATCAGATGAAATGAAGGATGAAGGTGGACATCACAAAGACAACCTCATTTTTTGTTTTTTTTAATTGACTTGATGTCAAAAAGAGAATTCACATTTTATCTCACAAATTGTACACTGAATGCTGACTGAGGAGCGAGCTAATAAACTGCCTAAAACATTTCTGTGCTTTATGTACTAGTCTGAGATTTTGGAAGCACAGAAATGTATATACTGCACTTGTTATAATTGTAGTTTATAATAATTATGGGCATGTCCTTTACCATTGGGGCTGTAATTAAACTTGGTTGAACATTGGTTTAATAATCTGTGCTGACCTTGGCTTTGTTTGTGTGTTGACCTCCAAATGGCAGTGCAGGGAGAGAAAGCTGAGCTCTCAAATCAGAGTAATTAGAGGTTAAATAACTTTGTGAAAATGACTGTTGTTGTATTAAAACATTAATTTACTCAGCAAATGCTGAAGAGTCTTTCAGGTTGCCTTAAGACTGGATTTGCACTTGACTTGAAAGATGTTCATCATAAACTGAAAATTGCTAGCTAACTTGACAGACTTAAGTTGTTAGAAGTTATAAATGCACCATAGTCAGTAACCTCATTAAAATTCATTGAAAAAAAATAAATTCAGCATGCCATAAATTCTTCATAAGAAGCTTCTTTCTTGGGACAAACTGGACCTCAAAACAAAATCAAGCATATAAATAGTATAGAAATATGGAAATTATTGATCTTTGTTGCTATTTCAGTATATCAGCTTGCAAATGTGCCAGTTAGGAGTTCCTCAGTTGTCCCACTAATGGAAAAAGATATCCTTCTTTTTCAGGAAATACAGCAGGTAGGTACAGCAGGCTAGGTAATGCGACATGGAATTTCACTCCTGAAGCAGTTTTGAAATTTCAAGTCTATCCCTGTTGCTAAAATGTGTGCGGCCTACCGACTGTACTGTGCCTGAATGCCAGTTAAATATACTAAAGAAGGACTAAGTTACTTCTGCTGCTCTGCCAATGTGTTGCTTTTGTCAGGCAGCCTGTGTAAACTGGTTTGTAAATGCCAAGTTGGGGAAAAGTTTGTTGCCTTCACTGGATAAGGTTTAGATTTTGATATGAAAATACAAACAGCTTTTCAATCACCTTTCATTTGCATCTTCCCAAAAGAAGAGACAATGCCTCATAGATGTCATAGATGTCTATGAGGCATTTCTTTAGCTTGTGACAAGAAATGATATCCAGGAGCATCACACAAAATTGGATGTTAGCTGTTTTTTGCAGTGGGATATACACAGCTAGTGTATATTCCACTCTATGTCCACATGTCTCTATTTGGCAGTGCCAAATAGAGACATGTTGAAAAACAGCTGCTTAGCTCATTACTCCTCTCTACACTCTAATTCACTTCCATCATCACTTTTTATTATATGTGTTGGAATCTAGCAGAAACCTGGGTCCCTGAGAAGCACCACAGTTAACTTGCCTGGACCCTTCATACCACCATCTTAAAGCAAGAAGCTGTGACCTCAGGCGAGCCTCTAGCTGCAGGGTGAGGAAGAGAGAGAGAGCTGTGGTTAGGGAGTCAAAGAGTCAGCTTCAAACACACACTGTCCTTTTTATAGCCTGAGGAGATGTTTTAACACTATACCATCAGATGCAGTTTTCCCCAACAAGCTAGAATAATCTGCTTTATCAGCTGTTGTAATGAACGATAAGGGCTCAGCATCCCTTTTAACACTACAACACTTGACATTTTATTTTATCTACCACTTGAACATTGTTTTTTGTCTTAAATTGCATTCTGAGAGAAAAGTAAAAACCCTTCACATTTTTTACACTGTAAAAAAGAAAAGTTGATTCAATACATTTTTGAGTTTTTCTCAACTTTTGACTTCACTAAGAAAACAATGTTCATGATGCAATCATGATCAAGTGACCAGGCCTGTGGTTAGTTTCTTATTTATTTATTTCTTTTGTTATACTTTCCCTCTAAAGAAATATCAAGGTATCAACAAAAACTGTGGCCCAACAATTGAGGTATTAACTGTGGTTTTGGAGAATTGTTAATATCCAGTGTTCGAACCATTCAAGTACATTTTCAATGATCGAGTGAAACATCAGTGTTGTGCAAATTAATAATGCCACTAATTTGTTTTTCAAAGGCAAATAGGGCATGCATACTGAAAGCTAAGGTGGATGTGTATCCATACACTTCAGTTTCACACTAACTACAGTGAACAAGACCAATTAAAACTTGTACATCAACTCAAGATCTCAACTCAAGACTCAAGATTTACTAACAATCAATTTGGTTGGGCGCTAGTCAGACAAGTGCAACACACATGCCTATTCACTTGCAAGAGATGCACATGCACGATGCCATTATTTATGTATTATTATTATATATTATTATTATTTATATACTCTTCTTCTGTAGTAGTCTTCGGTGTAACCTAAATATGACCATGTAAAAACCAAATGCATGAATATTCTAAATGGTAGTATTGTTAATGCCTCATAGATGTTTTTAATTGTTATAATATCAGATATGTCAGTTTATCGTTTATTAGCCAAACAGTAAAGCTTTTCCACTTCGCTCATATATGGCACAGAAATGTATGGTTAATTTATCTTGTTATTCCAAATATCTTTGTTATACCACTGTATATAGCCAGTAGTAAATCATAAGAATTGGGATTCATAATAAATCTTTCTAAAAGAACGTATAGATGTTAATAATTGCTGTATGTGTGATGATGAGTTCAGATTGGCCCAACTGTTAAGGAGGAGATAGGGTACGTACAGACATCCACACATATGTACTCTACGATCATTATAATAAGATGTTGGGTACACTTTTCTTTCTTAAAATATATACAGCTCGATAAGTGCATAAGTATTTTACTGCACATTATACCTGTATAACTGTTTGTGTGACAAATAAATAAAATTAGTCTTAATTTAAATATCACAGTTAAGAGTTGAGTGTTTTTAGACATTGAATTCTAATGTAAAAGTTGTGGTTGGATGGTGACAGAATGAGCCTGGAGCAAAGAGCAGAGGACAACAAAGAGAGTCATACATCATGGTGATAATTGTGCTTCCCACTGGCACCCACAGAGGGATGAGGGGGAGTGAGTGTGGTTGGGATGGTGGGGGCTCACTGTCTGATAATTGATATCCCAATTATCTTGTCCTGTATACATAAATAAGTATAGTGCTAATGAGGGGGCTGGACCCTGTAAGGTCGCCTGAAGAGGTTCCATAGATAACCTTATCAGCTGTAACAACAGAGGCTGACTAAACCTAGGCCTACATCAACCAACTAGACTGATAAAGTGAAATGAAGCACTACATGCTTCAAGTCTCCATTGGATTTGATCGCAGAGATTTTGATGGTGTTTATCAAAGCGGCTCTGTTGCCTCTTTGCTGTTGCTGCTGTGCACTGTTGGGACAAGGTGTTTGCAAAGCGGCAGTCATTATGTTGCTAACATTATGTCTGTCTGCTTTCCTTCCCTCCACTTTATAGTTTTACTTTGTCTTGTTAGTGCCCCAGCACAGGTTGGATTCCAGAAATATGAATTTTATGTACTTTATATTGTGTTGTATTGCTATTAGATTCAGTAATACAAATTTTCTTAATTACAGTGTAAATTCCCAAAAATGCCTGCAATGTCTCCAAAGTTCAGAATACAAAAACAAACTTTTCAGAACAAGATTACACATCTCAAAACGATATACTACATTGGAAAATTGCAGTTAATGTCGACTTATTTAAAAGTATCTGACAAAGTGACCCATTTTTCCTGGGTCCCAAGATTTCATACGTGTTGCCTTTATTTGCAATCTGTTTTCACATTGATACAGCTAAGTTGCATCTTCTGGCTGGGCACAGGCCAAAATAACAAGCAAACAAATCTATCTAGGGAAACATAATAAAGATGACCAAATTTTAATCAAGAAATCAAATGACAAAACCTTACTTTCATTAACAGGAGAAAGCAAGGTCAAAAGAAATGGCAGCCCACCCCTCCAAATTCCTAAAAAAACAATGGTCCTCGTTGAGACATTTTTTCCCCTGCAAGCCTGTAGAGAGTCCACCAGTTTGTGCCTTGTTCCTGCTCAGACCTGAAACACATCATGCAGATTTCTGTGGTGGAAAAAAAAACATGTCCTGTGTTTGGATTGCCCGCTTAAACACTTGACACATGAAACATCGCCTGAGGCATATATATATAAGCAAACTTCACATACACCCTCCTGCTGCTGGCAGCACTACTAACCACTGATCCACCATGGTGTCTGGTCATTGTAAGTGGCATCTATCTATCTAACACAAATCTGTACACATTATTTAAAACATACTAAAATATACTGTATGCAACTACAAGAGAATGATGGTGAATGCAGTTGTTACCATGCTGGTATTCAGTAATCTACAATATATTAATTAAGCATTCAACTAATTCTAAAGAAGCTGTAGCCCAATTTTCATGGGTTGTGTGCAGATATTTCAGAAGTGATTGTAATGTTCACCGGACACTTCAGGTGGTAAGGAAATTACATCTGTCTGATGCTTCTTGTCATCTTCCAAAAGATAGATGGTTGTAATAATGCATGATGGTCCAAGATGAGTACACTGCACCTTGGTGTGCCTTGCAGTGATTTTGTAGTGCAGAATAATTTCATACTAGAGATATTTACATTTGATAATTCAGAGAGGACTACAAAAAGGCCAATTAACTATGGTGGAGTATGTACTGGATGTTCCAAATAGACTCAAAATCTGATTATGCAACAAAATTTGACTGCAGGTAGAAATGTGAAATGTCACATTGTAGTAGACCCATGATAGTGCTAACCAAATGAGGTATTCCAGTGTTACAGTTTTAGTCCATGTCTAGAAAAATACAAGAAAACCATTATTTTGTCTTAACTTTCTTTTTTTAACCATGTCTAATAAATCTTGTTTTCTTAACTACTACACCCACCCATGTTTAATGTATCATATTTTTGTTCGGCCTCTGCTAGTCACCCACATATTTTTTTTCAACCCTCGACTGTGTAAAACCATTTTGCTGCCTGAGCAATCCCAAGTTCAAAGGACACATGCTCCTGGGCCTCTATTCTTTGGTTAATAGATTCCCAGCTTCCTCAAATGGACAGCAAAGCAAAATTTCACTATTTAGGCATGGGTTCCTAATATAGCTCACTTCCTTTTACTTTGAAGGATGTTGCTTATCTCCGTCTCTCTTGCCACGCTCTCTTCTTCCATTTTGCTTTCATGGTTTTTTTTTTCCTTTTTGAGCAGAGGACTACCATATATCAGTCTACAGTCCAATAAGTAATTCTGATCCATTGTTTAATTTGTCTTTGGTGATTAAAAAAAAAAAAGAAAAAAAAAAGAAAAGAAAATGTAGTAACAATTGCTCCAGATGAGAGATTTCCTTAAATCCCTAATCCCCTAATTCCTCCGATTTTGTGAACCATATGAATTCCCTTATGCAGATTGCCTCTCCTTGCAGAAGCAAAAAGCAAGCGTTACTGGATTAAAGTGTGAGGTTAGGTTGCCTGACTCAAAGGAGTCAGTGAGTGTTGTGCACACTCAGCTCATGTTTGTTTTGACTTGTATGATGCAGTGGGGTGGTAGATGTATATGGGATGGGTGCAATCAGGCGAATGGCTTTCAGAGAGGATGCCACTCTGATGTTTCCAGCCCACTTTCTTCCTTGCCCTTTTCCCAGTGATCTTCTACTGGTTTGAAGGTCCCTGCCAGCGTGATTGTCCATCACATGCAATTAAAGCTTGCTCTTTACCCCTGCTGTCACTCTGCAAGTACAAAATTGAGTGGGAAGTTGGGCTCACACGCCCTTGTCACCTGTCACTTGCTATCCATCCCCATTATCACAGAACTGTAGGATCCAAACAAAACAAAGCAAAAAAAAATGTCTCTATGAAGGTAACCTTTGCTATTGGCTTACTGCAATAAACATCTGTTCAGGAATAAAACATGTAAAAATAAAACAGTCATTGATAATTTGCACAACTTTACTTGATTGTAAATTATTTTTATATAGCTAAAATTAAACATCATTCTCTGTGCAATACATTCATTTGAACACACTGCATCAGACATCAGACAGTTTTTCTAACAAAACAACAAAGCACATCAATAACTCGTTTTACTGTGTTGATTATCCAGTATTGTTATCCTAATGTATTCACATCAATTGCTTTAAATTTCATAAGCATAGATTTTTGAGTACTTGGGGCAAAGCTTTATGCAATTAGGCTTGATTTTCCTTTTTTCCAGCTTTAAGGTCTCCTGTCTTTGTGTAAACTGTTAATTAACAGCTTCCCAGAGGCTGCAGTCTCTAGAAAAGAAAGTATTAGCATCCACAGAGTCAGATATGTTCTACCTCTGCAACTTGCCATTTGTGACCTGAAAGACACGTTTCCTCAACTTTGAAATAAAGTTTTTTTTCTTCTTTTTTTTCTTTTTCCAGCAGTAGGAATGAATGGGTATGTTAGTCACATTGTGGTACAAGTTTTGTATAATACTTCCACAGATAATACTATTATTACAGTAATTTAAGACTTCAAATTGTTTTTCTTAAGTATAAGCCAGGCATCTTTGGATGCTAGACCAACAATATCTAACAGTGTATTCATTTACTTCTTTTGCAGTTCAAACTCAGCAAATACAGGAATACAATATAAAGAAGTAATTGTAGTCAATTAATTTAAAGCTCTATTCAAATAATTTTAAACTGAAAAGGCAACAAGGATCCAAAGACACATACTAGACAGTTTGGAAGACAGGATCATTTACATAAAAATTCTCCATTATGATACTTTATTCCTTTTAATGCCAGGTCATATTTAGTATTGTTTTTAACTCCGGTAATCTTTATTACACCTTCATTTGAATGCCTTTTGGTCACCATTGTTCTCTTTTTTTTCCTCCTTTTTTTTTCTTTCTTTCTTTTTTTTATATCTTTGAATTGAAATTAATACTTCTGTTTTGTAATAAGAAAATAGCATAAATAATTTGATCTCTGAGGAGTTTCTGCTAAATTTTGATACCATTGTTATAAATGTTGCACACATTATACACATCATAACTGGTTTAACTCTAGTGATAGTGATAGCTACTAAATACAACACTGTTATGTTATTTTTTTCAAAGACACAAAGG
Source organism: Heterochromis multidens (assembly GCA_015108495.1). Classification (NCBI taxonomy): domain Eukaryota; kingdom Metazoa; phylum Chordata; class Actinopteri; order Cichliformes; family Cichlidae; genus Heterochromis; species Heterochromis multidens. The sequence goes on along the minus strand of VUQS01018338.1, from coordinate 12,438 downwards.
GCTAAAGAAGCAAATCTAAAGAAAAAAGTTAAAACTTTTTAGACAGGTTCAGTGTAACTTGCTCAAGAAAGGAGGAAGCTCTCTTGTGAATACATCACATAAACAATCAAACACTGGTTTATATTACATTGGTTTAGTGAAGTGTAAATCCTTCTAGGCTGTCTTAAAAAACAACTTGTTCTCACACCTGACATGTCTGAAGAAACTTGGTTGACATGTCACTTGAGAAGCAAAGCCACAAGCTAAGCTGAAGACCAACTGCCTTGGTTAGTGTGGCCTATTTACAATGTCTATCGTAAATCCCCACAGCACTGTGAAAAAGACAGAAAGCTGTAATATCGGGTAAGAAATCAAATTTTCATGTTTGTCACTCTGCAGGTGCAACGCAGTCACTTATCTATGAAATTTAATTTTAGCAAAAAGTACAAAGAAATTAACCAAACATTCAGTCATGTATTGTTTTTAGGTCCCCAAAACAAAATAAAGCGTCCATCAAATTTCTGTAAATGCTCTCTTGATTATGCAGCTACGCAAAGTAATAGGGTTGTAATGTCAATAAGGAGAAACAGCCTAGTGCAGTTGACCAAAGATTATGAGTATTTATCATTATTACTGACACAGTAATGATGACACTAAATGTTATGATGAAACTTTATGGACTTGCATTTTTTGGGAAAAGAAGGCAGTGTGAAAATGTAATGTTTCAGAAGAGGTGGGATGGTACTAATCGACCATACAGTGATAATCTCTACATGAAGACAGATTTTCAGCTTGGTTAAAGGAATAGTTTGACATTTCAGGAAATATATATATTTGCATTAGTCAAGGTTAGATAAGAAGATTAATACCACAGTCTATTTTGAATGCTAAATATTAGCTTAGCCCAGAGCTAGGAACAGGGAAAATGACAGTGTGGCTCTATCCAAATGAAGCAAAATCCACCTACAAACACATCTTAATTTCATGACATAAAGTAAAGTAGTATACTTCTTTAGGGAAATTAATAAATTACTGAAATTCATATTCTTTTCTGTAATATGCTGAAAGGTAATAAATAATAATCTGCCTGATAGCAAATGCAGATTCCGATGTCCTAGCTGTTTCTTTTATTTTTGTAGTTATTTGTTTACAATTTAATGGCAGGAAAACAAATGCATATTTTGTACATTAGTCAGCACAAAGTTGATGTGTTACAACAGATTAATACTGACCACTCAAATTGATAAATATTTTTCCATTGTCCAATAATAATCAAGCTGTTTGAGTCAGTCACTCTGCACAAAATATTCAGCACATTAATCAAGCATTCTCTCAAATTTTGTTTTTAGCTTCGCAAAACAAAATAAAGTCCCATCAAATTTCTGAGAATGCTCTGATATTTATGCAGCCATCCCAAAATTACAAGGATGCCCTTCTACCAAGGCACAGCCAGTGAGAAAATATAGTGCAGTTAACACAAATTATGATCAGGAATGTATTATTGTTGAGACAGAAGTGATTGATGAGTGATTGTGAAAGTTTAGGGACTTTTAATGCTTTCTTTTAGCAACATTGTGTGCAAATGTAATGTTTCGGAAGGGGCTATTTCACAGTGTGTTTACTCTTAGTTTATTTTTTACCAACATTAATGTGAGTTATGCTGAGTAAAGCCATTGAAGTTTACATTTTAAACAGCCTTTCCCTATTCTTAAGTTAGTACCTATTCTTAATTAGGTTCTAACTGATCATACAGTAATAATCTCTGATCACGTACATGAAGAGGTTGCATTAGGCAAGGTAAGGTGAGAAAACTGATACCGCTTTCATTTCTGAACACTAAATATTAGCTTAGCCCAGAACTGGGAACAGTGAAACAGATCACTTGAAGCAACTTCCACCTACCAACACTTAATTAATTTTATGATTAATATGATATATTTATTTAGGGAAATGAATCAATTTATTACTTATTTTTCATGAAATTTTGGCCAGAGATGGACACTTAAATTTAAAATAACAATTTGCATGATAACATATCCGGATACGGATATGCTATCAGCATATCTCAGCTTTTTATCACACTATTTTAAACATTTAGCCAACGCAAAACTGATGTTTTACAACAGATAAATATTGAATACTGATATTACTAAATATGACCTTGTTTGCTGATATGCCGATACCGCTCAATAACACTGATACTGTCCAAAAATGACATACCTACTCTATTTTGTTTAATTCCTATACAAAGATCGGAATATAAAAAATAGTGCACACATCTGTTATAAAACCCAAAGTAATGTATAGGTACAGTAATTTTGAGATAGGAATACAGGGAAAACACCAGGAATAAAGGCAAGATATAACATGTTAAGTATTTATGACTTGTTATGATAGTGGTAGGGGAATTGTATTGACTCCTTTTTTTGTCTTTATGTTAAGCCAAACTAACATTTATATTTAATGCGCTGACATGTAGTATCAATTTTCTTATCTTATTCTCAGCAAAAAAGCGTGAACTTATTTCCCAAACAGAAAAAATACTCTTTACTGATCACGTGAACAAAGTAAGAAAAAAAATTTGTTTTGTCAAAATATTAATATTATTTTACACTGAAGGAAGAAATAAACACACTTCTTGCCTCTCTACTTTATCTTTCTGGCCTTCAGCCTTCTACATGCAGTCAGTTTGGCTGCCTGCAGTGAAGCCTGTAGTAACTCAGCTGAGGAAAGTAGGTTACAGAGCTCTCATTAGATATTCAGTGGACTAATGCTCAGTCCACGGGCAGAGTTGGCACAACTCAACCCCAAGTGGATTACACTGGTTGAGATTTGAGATGTTCCGTTTTTGGATGTTTCTGTAAAATAAAGAAGAGACTGAGCATTTCTTGTTCAGCTGTACAGCCCTTCATGGAGCCAATCCAACCCAATTGCTGAACCTACAGTCACCCATATTTCTAACTGATGATGAAAAAAGTAATGATGCAACGCAATCTTTCTCCTCCAGAGGCTTGTTTGTTTGATGGACAACTCTTGAACATGGCTGAGATTATGCAGCCCGGCTTGGATGTAGTGTACATATTTGCAAGCCCTACCTCCCCTGTCGGATTATGAGCAGCCAGATTAACTGGAAGCTTCTTTAGAGCACAACACACTGAACTGAAAGAAAAGAGAGCCTGTATGGGAAACTGTACGCCAAGCTTCCACTCACTCTAACACTTATGACTACTTTACATTCTACAGAGGGAAGTGAATTCAGGATTGTAATCATGTATAATATGCATAAATGAAGGCGGTCTGATATACGGTACTACTTTACCAAACTAAACTCATGAGATGCTGTATACATTATTTAGACACAGTAAGTATTCTGACAACATTCTTAAATGTAAAACATTTTAAAAAGCCAAACTAGCCCAATTAAGCTGCGATAGACTGGCAACCTGACCAGGGTGTGCCCTGCCTCTTGCCCCATGACAGCTTGAATAGGCTCCAGCCTCCCTGCAACCCTGAAATGGATAAGCAGTTAAGAAAATGAATGGATGGCTGCATGGATGGATGGATAGCCCAATTTTATGTATTTCAGAGGTTTAAAAAAATCAGAAATAAAATGCATTCAGCACAGATTCATACACTCCAATAGCTATACCTTTAAAAAACAAATTATAATTTTCTTCAAGCCTCTAAATGCTTAGACAACTCATGCTCCTAGGTAAAATTGTGCACTTAACTAAGGAAATATGGGAATAAGGCTGCTCAGAGTAAGTGTGCCTTCCGTAGCAGAGTTAAATCAGGCTCCTGTGCTGCAAGCGACAGTCCGCTGAGTGCCTGCACAGAACGCACTACAAACCCACTGACCTGGTAACGCTGTGCACACACACTGAAAACAGCTCCCACAATAACACAGCAATAAAAAGAAGTCAGCCAATCCCTTCAAAAAGCTCCATGAAAATGTAAGACCAGGTTATGGGTAGACAAACAGTGAAAGCTTTCAAACTCACACACACAGAACAAACATACACGCTATGCTTCCATCAGTAGAAAAGAAATGAGACCTTTAGCAGACCCTATATCGAAAAGACCTTTTTTGTTAAAAAGTTTGGCAGGATTTATAGATAGATTAGGAGTGAAAAACAGACCAGGTGTGGCATCATTCACACCAAAAGTCGTCTAGGACCACAATAGTGCAGTGATTACAGCTGGTGATTTCTGGTAAACTTTGCAAAGTTCTTTTTATTTTGTGATGCACATTTTGCAGAAACATCACAAGTGTATGCACTTAAGGTTTGCTTTGAGAATGTTATGGTCTCAAAATTTTCAAGCTTTTTTTGCAAAATACTGTAAAAATTATTTTGTTAATTAATTGTTCTTCGGTTCTTTCTTTTTGTTTTTTCAAAAACAAGAAATTGTGCAAAATTTTCTTTTTAGAATCCACTCAGTGATTTTTTTTCTTGATGGATGATGAAGAGTTTGGACAAAACTAATTATAACAATTTTGGTGGTTGTGTAACCTATTCTGATCTATTATTTTTATCTAATATCTGAACAATGGAGAAAAACTGCAAACTGGTGTACTGAGTGGACAGAGAATCTGCACAATTATTATTACCACTTCAACTGTGTAACATCTAATGTATTCATTCAAACAGATTTCCCTTTTGACTATCTTTTACAGACTTTTAGAAATGATTGCAGTTAAAGGAGAATAGAATATAATGATACATGAAATCACTGGACTGTTTCATAGTGCAATGTTAGAAAATCATAATGACAAAAATGGGTGTTACCTTTCCAAAGTCACGGACATCGAAGAGATCAAAGGCTTCAAATAAGTCACTTTTTTTCATCCCAAACGCATCACAGCAAGAAGCCAGAAATGTCCGAATGTTTTTCAAGCACAGGAACTGCAAAGGGCAAAAACAGACTGTTTATTAAACTGTCCTATTCTGCTCACCCAAATTACAAAAACGGTGGTATGCAGATAGATTTAATTTTACATTGTTTAAAATGTTCTTGTTACTAGTTTAAGTCAAAGACAGTATATATGTATTTATACATATCTATTATTAACCCAAAAAAGTTGTTTTGTTAGGCTATCACAACCTGACCCCAATACAAATTACAACTGCTGAGGTTTTAGGAGGTTTTTGTCTCAACTTTCTTAACGCCCATCGTGTTGAAAATTTAGTAATAAACTGGCATAATCTACTTTTTTTTTTCATAAACAATTTTACTTGGAATTATTCTGAAGAAACAATTCTTATGTTCTGCAACTGCTGACAGCATTGTTTATGGTTTTCCCCAGAATAACAGTAGCGCTATTTCTAAAAATGCCTGTTGCTGTTAAATTTTAAACTTTTTGTGAGCGACAGTTACGCGTCATCTCATCTAAATCTGCAGACAAGAAACCGAGTCAAATAAAAACAAAACTACCTACTTGAGTAGATACCACAGTAACATTAACAGTGTACTTTCCATTGTTTGGAAAATAAGAACAAACTCTTTATCCTCTTTTTTAAGCCTACATTAAGTTTTATTTACAGCATAATTGAAGCACCAAGAATTTAAAGTCACTTTTCTAAAAGCAAAGGTGAACTACAAACCCTACAAACTGAAAGTGAAAAATGAAAGTTTTATAGTGTGAAATGAAACCTCCAACTATGTGCTCTGTTGGTGTCACTTCCTATTAGGATCTATGTCTTAGAGGAAGACTGAAGCCAACACAAACAATGGACATAAAGTTCTGGTTTAGGGTTCAAGATACTGGTCTTTGTTGAGTTTGGGCCACTTCAGTTAAAAAGACTCTTACTTATATAGCACTGTATGAAAGGCATAAACAACTATCCCAGTTAATTTTTCCTCTCAAGCACATTGTTAAGCAATGACTAACCTAGAAAATGAATATGTAATAATTTAAGCAGAACTGTAAGAAACTTCTTGAGAACAGATAGGCTTCTTTTTTATCACATCAGCTCATCGTGGAGACGCCTGTAATCACGCCACTGCCCCCGGGGGCCCTGTTTGTCTACGGAGGAAGTGCATGAACATGATGGCTTTGCACCACCAACAGCCTCGTACTTCTGAATAGAGTCCCAGCTCTGATGCACATTCTTTTATTCACATTTAGAGTAAGACTGAGCATCTTTGGCTCCACAAGTGAAAAAAAAAAACACCTTTTAAGTTTATTATTTTGTCTTTTTTGTTTGTTTGTTTGGTTTTTTTTTGCAATTAAGAGATAAAGGAGCAGAATAATAGTGGTCCGTTTGTGATTTTTTTTGGCCAGGTTTATTTTCCTGTTAACTTTCAACTGGACTGCCTTAAGAATCTTTTCGTTTTTCTTTGAGATCATATATATCAGTAAAAGACTAAACCATTATTTTCAGCATTAAACTACAAAGCAAATAGTAAGAGAAGCACAGAAGATATCGAGAGCATATTTGTTCCTGATTGATACATTCAAACTTGTTATTTGAATTTGTACCAAAGCTCAGCATACAACATGGGTGTTGGGTGAATTTTCATCAGTGTACACTTCAGTCTTGTTCTCCAGTCCATTACCTTCTGCCCTTGTTTCCAGATTCCTAGATCGTGCATCAGCAGATCACAATGAAAGAGCCATTTAAAATATGGAGCCCACTGACACACATGCCTTTTGCAACCATAGTCAGATGGCCTAGAGCTGCAGGCTATGACTATCCCTTGTTTGTCCTGTTATGCCCTGGGTTTGCTTTGACTTACTTTTAAAAAAGATAAAAGACAAGTACATGGGAACCAGCGGAGCACATACTACAGACCATCACAGTTTGTCAGACAGAGCACAATCACTCATACATATTTAACACTGCAAAAACGCATGATGATTATATCATGGTGATATGTCTCCATTATTGACAACTCATTTCAATGCATAAAAACTGTTTAATATTTTATCTCAAAATCTAACTATTTGATGTCCGCTAACAAATTATTAGATCTATTTACGTTATAATTTATTTGTCTGTGTTTCAGATCACGGTCTTTTTATGATGTATTATTAGCGTTTTCTTTGACTCTAATTATTCGTTATACTTTCAAGAAGACGCAAAAAGATCTAATCACCTGCCTAAGTAGGCTGGTGCACAGGAAGTGCTGCTGTTACAGTGAGGTAGGGGCATAAAAATTGCGAATATATTGGTAACCACAGCAGGCTTTAATAATAATTGTAGGCACATGTGATATCATATCAAGGAAGATGATTTTTACAACATTAAATTGTTGTTTTATTTTATTTAAATCTCTTTCTGGCAAAGACATTGAATTGTAGAGTTTCCTAACTAATGGGTGGATCAAAGGCAGGATTTTATCAGGCCTCTCCAGAGGGAGCTGAAGGGTTACTGTATGGGCAAGGAAAAGCCCATTTGGACAATTTCTTTGGGTTTCACAAGCCAAGGAAGTGTCACACAAGCTAAGGAATTTCCAACACTCTCTCTTATTCATATAAGGTACACACATAAGGCTTCCAACTGGTGAAACTGAGCTAACAACAACAACAAAAAAAATGAAGACACTTAAACAGGACACAGCAAGCCAATTGTCATATTAAAAAAAACAAAAAAAAAACAAAATGGGTGAAGACATCTGTCAGAGAGCACTCCATGGCTTTAGTGACACTTATCTGTTTGACCCAGTGCCAAATAAGTGAGGGCTCAAATATAAGACTGTGTGTGACAGATGGAAATGATCTAAAGCTTGCCTTAAGCTGCAAATCCTTAGAATTTACGGGTTTATTTTGAAACTATGGAATAACTTGAAGGGAAAATCTCACTTAAGTCTGCATTTAACCTTTAAGAACACTGGAACAGGCTCCTGTACCCTAATTATTGTAGTTCCTTGCAGGCAAAACAACAAACAATATATAACGCCCTAATGTATCTTCTACTATTTTTCTTTAATGTATTTAGAGACCTTATGTGTAATTACTATAGCTTTATCTTCTTCATAAGGAGCTGCAAACATGTGGCTTACAAGTCCACTTTTACACATTTTTGATTATGTGTCCTCTTCCACCAGCAGAACTAATTTGCCTCTTGAGCAACTGTTTATTGGGCAAATAAACTTAGACTAACTTTCTTGGCTTGCTGTTAACAGCTAACACTACAGCTTTAGCCTATGGCATGCAGGTGAACACATTAATTTGGTTTTACAATATTTTTTTGCAGTTATTCTCAGTGTTACAAGTTGCTTAGAAAAGGAGCGCATAAATGATGGGTGTACCTGTGACATTTGTGGCCTGAGATTGATCTCCTTTAGGTTGATAGTCTGGGGTCTTAGGTTGTTCAGCAGCTGGCACAGCAGCACCCCGTCCCGCAGGGTTTGCGCCAGGTCGAACACCTGCGCTGTGTCCGCAGTTACCCGGTGGTTCGCAGGCAGCACGTTGCAGCTGATCAACCACATCGCACATTGCCTCCAGTACTCCATGTTGGCGAAGAGCGGAGTAAACCGCAGGTCAGTGCCTAATTTAAAAACTTTGCCCGTGTATTAAGTCTGTGCACGGCATTTGGAAGAAGCTGCGCCCTGAGCCATCCGCTCGTCTCTTCAAACTCCAGCATCGCCTCTGGAGGACAGACGAGCTGCTGCAACTTATGAAAGCTGCACACAGATGGGGGTGGCTGTTCTGAAACCCCCTCTGTTTGAATGAACTTCCTCTTCCTCATTTTGTGATCTTTCTGCTTAGGTCGTCCTAACTTCCATTAGATTTTCTTTTTTTGTTTGTTTGTTTGTTTTCTTAAATATGTCCCCTTACTTATAAAATGAGTTATGTGTAGAATTTACCGAAACAAGTTCTGGGCTATCATGTCTTTGTAAGGCTTCTGTGCTTTTAACACATGAAAGTGTTTAATCATGTGTCTGAGGGTGTGATAAGATTTTCTCATGTCTACCACATGTCTGTGAAAGAACATAGATTTAACTTTTATTTATTTATTTATTTATTTATTTATTTTTACTTTAGTCTCTCTACTATAGCTGCTGGCAGCAGGTAAAAATACTCATATTTAGTCATAGGGTTGCTGGTTTCTTTGTATTTGTGGCACTGCCAGTAATGATTATTCACATGTTTTAATTAGAGCAAGAAGGGACATGGCACTGGAAACAGGTTTCTGTTCCTCTGCCACTAACACCATAATACTGCTGAAATAGGACGAGCTGAGTGCGCTACAAAAACATAAATAAATAAATAAATAAATAAAGCTCATGAGCTTTATTTATTTATTATTATTATTATTTGTGGTGCACCATAAATGATGCCATGATGAATTTTTTAAAATCTTTTTTGGATTTTAAATGTGTCCGCAGCAGCAGCAGTGTAGAACTGAGCTATACATTTTTACTATAAATGTTGTCTAGGTTGCTGTGCACTGATATACGCAAATTTATAAGAAAACATGGCTTCCATTATTCATCAAACTTATTTGTAGGAAATTGGCCAGAACTCAATAAGCATGCGTGCAGTTATCAAGGATCGTGATCTTCATACTGTAATAATACCAGAGAATTTTACCCCAACCTGTAGAGGGCGCCGGAAATGCACAGACGTTCTTCTAAACCTTGTGGACTACAGCCTACTCGACATAATTTGTCATTGTGTGATCTTTGTAATCTTCATTCTGCGCTCTAAAGACTGACATATGTCATGACATGGTGTCAGAATCAAGAGAAATGTGCAGGGTGGTCAGCGGGGTACAGCTGAGACACAATGTCCACCTGTGAATGAATGACTGTTTATTAGGCTGTGTGGTTGTAGTCTCCAGTGTTATTATTGCTGTCTGCAAATGCTCTTGAAATGAAAACCTTTTAAATGTTGCTCAATAGAAATAACAATAATAAATACAATTAAATATTTCTAGTGTTTTGCAATTGCTGTTCAGTGTTTTACAGATTATCTGCTTTTTACTGTTGCTCAATAAATGAAACCTAACATTTTTTTTTTTTTTAATGTATTAGTATTTGCGTTGTATTGGTTAGGCAGTTTTATAGTATTATGGATGGGTATTTAAACTACACCCATGTCGGGACAGTTGAAACAAAAATGCACTTTGTGTTTTTAAGCCAACAAGGAAATGAAACATCATATGAAATATCACGTCATTCACTAGCTTTCGTGTGCCAATCGAAAAAGTAAAATGTGTGCCAACTGTGTCGTATTGTGTCTTATTTCAGCCTCTCTTTAATGTTTGGAGAATCTCACATTGTGTGCTGTGGCAGAGATTCAGCCTGTTCCTTGTAACCAGTAAATCAATATGACCCATCGCAGTGGTCTCAGCAACTACAGAACAAAAGTTTTAATTTTTCTTTATTTTTATTTTATTTATTTTTGCGTATCGCCTTGTTCATCATCATCATCATCATCATCATTATTATTATTATTATTATTATTATTATTGTTGTTGTTGATGGTGGTGGTGGTGGTGATCCCTGCGTAGCAAACTTCCGGTAGAAAAAAAACAT
>VUQS01018328.1:10035-22065 GCA_015108495.1 Heterochromis multidens | reverse complement strand
CCTCATGCTGGTCACCAGCTTGGTCACACACTGCTGTGGGATGGCATCCCATTCTTCAACCAGCATTTGTCACAAGTCAGCCAATGTGGTTGTGTTGGTCACTCTGGCATGAACAGCACGTCCAAGCCGATCCCACAAGTGTTCAATGGGGTTGAGGTCAGGACTGCAGGGAGGCCATTCCATCCTCCAACTGCCGTAGGCAGAACCTGGACTCACTAAACATAACGTTCCTCCACATGTTCAGGTTCCAGTGCACATGTTGCAGACACCAGCGCAAACGGGCCTGACAGTGAAGGGCAGTCATGGCAGCCCTATGAGTCTGGAGATTGGCTGTGTGCAGTCTGTTCTGGATTATCTGGGTAGAGAGCCGTTGGCCATATCGTCCTGCAAACCTTGACTACAAATCTGTAGAAGACTGCCTACAGTTCCTAAGTGGTGTCGTCTTCTTGGGACGCCCACTTTGTGGCCTGTCTCTGACATCCCCTATTATATGGAACTTGGAATTCAATTTGGAGATGGTACTAGGGCTCACTCCAAAAATGCTGCAATTGGTTTTGTGGAACACCAGCTTGAAGTTGCCCTATGGCACGGGCCCTATCCAGATCAGTCAAACGTGACATGCTTGGAGCAGACAACAACTGAGGGTCCATGCTCACAGGTGCTGCTAATCAGGCACTTGATTGTTAGCACCTGGGGTACCAGAAGCTAAAAACAACGGTATAAGATTTATTGTGGAGAAGCATTGTTACAACAAAGAAATACACACAAATTTCCTTACTTTTTGTACTAAGTTGTATTTTGCCAAAGCCTCATCAGAAGGGGTCTCAGCGTAAGAGTGGCTGTCAAGAAGCCATTCTTAAGGAAGGGAAACAGGTGGAAACAGGTAGAAAAGGCTGAGTTATGCCAAATGTTTGTCAATATGTACAGAGGAGCCATGAGAGAGGTACAACAGTGAGTGTCTACAGCCATGTATAAAACAGGGTGGAGGCTCTGTCTTCAGCCGGTGGTGTTGGGGATCTTGTCACAGAAAAGTCAGATTTGATCCACCATGTCACTGGAAAGTGACTGATCGGCAACGGCTTCATTTGTCAGCATGACAATAATCCCAAACACTCTGCCGATGCAGTAAAAGCAGACCTGCATAAAAAACACACACAAAGGAACACTATCAGTCATAGATTGGCCAAAGAAGAGCTTTGAATGTCCTTCAAGAAGCCTGGAGAACTATTCCTGAAGAAATTACAAGAAAGCTGCTTAAGAGAGTTCAGGCTATGTTGAAGAATAAAGGTGGTCATACCAAATACTGACTTTCAAGCTTGTTAGAATTGTACAAACTCTGTTTTTGCCTTATTTTCATGTCTGTTTGCACATTTCGCTGCACCTATTCCCATTTTCCTAAGGGGTGCTTGAGACTTTTGCACAATACTGTATATTATTTTATGTTCTGCATAATCACATTTCTTCGTACAAGAAAATAGAAAAATGCTGTACACAAAAATGAATAAATACATCGAAAATTAAGAAAAGTAGCAGGAGCACTTCAGTCTTCTTTTCATCAAAATGTAAAAAGTTTAGGGCCATTCAAGCTTTAATATCATCAAGACATACAAGTAGTGATTTAATTGAGTAGCCATCCTTCCACTTTAACGGCACATAGATCTGACTATCATCAGCATAGCAGCATGCTTTCTAAGAATGGATCCCGGTAGAAGCAGATAAAGTGCAAAAAGAATGTCCCTAAGATTGAGCCCTGTAGAACTGCACATGGCAAGGGAGCAGAGGAGGAATCAGGGCCAGCGAGGCTGACAGAAATAATTCTACCTGCTAAATAAGACTTTCATTTCAAACCATTTCAAAGCACTGCCACGGATACCCACAAGATACTGAAAATGGGATATTAGGATATCATGGTCGACTGTATCAAAAGAGGCAGTTAAATCAAGCAGAACAAGAAGCACATTGTTACCAGAATCAGATAAATGATGATTAAGGGAATTCTTCTTAGGGCTGACTCATCGTCTTTACAAACATGATGTTTGTGTGCTGTAACACACAGTGAGCTTCTTCTAAAAGAAACTTGCTATCATCTATGTCAAATATGTATGTAAGTTTTTCTAACTCCTAATAACTTTGATTTTTGGATTTTGTGGTTCAAGTCGTGAATTTTAAAGTCTTGTCATTTCTTGGGCTTTCTGTCACCCTATTTTAAAGAATGAATAATACAGTTTTATGTATGGGATGAACAAAAGCTATACCAAAATGTAAAATAGCAAAAATTCAATCATACTGATACAGTGTTTAATGCTTAAAGGCTAACTGTGCTTGCTGTTCTGACAATGATGAGCAAAAAGGAGCTGTCTTTGCCACATTTTTGTTATCTTCTTCATACTTTATAATCATCAGTCATCAGTCATCTAGACTCATTCGAGCATTTTGGTTTATATCAGTTTAATAATAATGTATTTTCCATGTGAATTTAATCACAGCGTGATCAGAGTTAAGAACACAGAAAAATGTTGCACACATATTATAAACACATGTTCTTCCAACACTGTTGGTCTGTCACTGAACTCTGACACTGGTCTCTGACCTACCATAGAGTAAAAAAAAAACAAAACAAAACAGGGCTATCAAAGCTCAACATGCTTGTTAGAGTAAATCTGGCTTTAGACGATTACTGATTCTCAAAATAGGACTTAGAAGAGCCCCTTTACTACAAGCAACACAGGCAGTTAGTACCTATTAGATATAGACAATCAGAATGGTGCCCAGTGCTACATAAGCTATCACTCCTGCCAGCATGTTTAGTGAAGTGTTTACTTAGATTTAAAAAAAAAAAAAAAAAAGCCCTCTGTAACCCTAAGTACAGTACAGAGCAAAGTTGTCCAGTCTGGATCAATAAATTCAGTCTAAACAGAAATGTGCCAACATTTGCAATACTTGGGAGTTTCAAAGAGCAGACAGAGTGGTGTGGTTTTATGTCCAGTAATAAGCTGTTGAAATCTTTTGGATCCCACTGATGCACTGGTGTTTAAACTTGACCTTTTGACCAGCATGTGACTGTCATGCAGCATGGGTGTTTGTGAACATGTAAAACTGTATTTCCCCCTCTAGAAAAAAAGAAGAAGAAAAATGCTAGGCAGCAGAAATAAAACTCAGCATTTTGTTTCATATAGTGTTATTAGAAATTTATATATTACTTAATACTTCCTTTTCCCAGTAAATCCCTGTATTCACTGAATATCTCTGCAGTAAATCTTGTGTTTTAGAGAAATGTGCAGTTATGTGGAAGACAAGTCAATGCTATGTAAGTTTCATGGAAGCAACCTCACAGTTTTTAAACCACATCTTGGCATTTTCATTATTGCATCAGTTTTAAAAAGAATAATTAACCAACTTTGAAGGTAACCTTGTAAAAGAATGACTGTAATATTTTTTATTTGAGAAACACATTTTGGGGAATGCAACAAGTTTAGGTGAAGAGTTATGAGCCTCTTGTGGGAAACAACTGTCTGTGACAATAAAATCTGGCATACACATTTATTACAGTTAGACATCTTAGACATGTTGGCATGATCACTGCCAGAAAACAGAATGCAATTCAACATACTGACACAGCACCCTTTCAGAAAAAAATATCAGAATATAAATTGCTATTAACCCATTGCAATAACCTGTTTACTACTCTGTAAAATATGTATAATGTAAATTATCATTTTCTGCAAACAGAGCCAGAGAAAGGAATCAAAAGAGAGAAAATCTCTTAACTGTCACAAGTAGGAAATGCTCCCTCTAGTATTCAATCACCAAAGAATACTTCAAACACAGTGAAGGGGATAAGAGGGGCCCTTCTGTGTTGACCAAATAAAACTGAGTTTTATTTGGTCTGAGCACTGAGCACAGTTTATATGGGATGCACAGCCTTCGTGTAATAATATCCAAATGACTAATTTCCCTGCAAATTTCCTATTCAACTGTTGATTCAATCATGTTTGTTGCTCTCTAGGCAAATATTTCTAGAGCTTTGCAAGTGATGTCTGAAAAGAAAATAATGGCACAGTTACACAAATAAATTCCACTTTCCATTAAAAATACAACAGCAGTTTTCTTATGTACAAATATCACAGTAAGAGTCAAGGAACATATAGAAAACCTACAGAACTGGCATTTAAATGCAGTAAAAAAAAATGTACAGTAAAACACAGTAAAATCTTAAGTACAAGTATATCATAATGTATTTCTTACAATAAAAACATGTTTTTTTTGTTTGTTTTCCATTTTTTGTCAGTTTGACTGTAGGTTATATGCACTTTTAACCTGAAAGATCCAGCACACAAACACACACATAACTAACATTCTTAGCAGGCTTGTGCAACTATGGTCATGTAGCTTCCTGTGGTAAAGACATATCATATGCAGACTCGTGGGAAAACAATCACTTCAAAGTGAAGTCATGGAGGTTTAGTGTTTGTGAAGTGGCTCATGTAAAACAAAAAGAAAGCAAGAAGAACTGGTTTTCCAGTCTCAATGTGAACTTTTATCCTCAGAGTCCTGACACCATTTTTAGGAAATCCTGATTAATGAACATCGGGTCCCACTTAGGTAGCTGCTGGTCATAAAGAAACTGTCTGAACACGTTGTACACCATCTTCCTGCTCAGAGTAAAATTCCTCAGCTGATCCTTCTCCTCTTCAGGCATGTGAAATGTCAGCTTGTAGTCAGCAATGACTGAACTGTTCCTGAGGGGGATGATTAAACATTTCTGAAGTTCAACAAACAAAATATAGTGGTTTCACTGAAATACACAGTTCACAAACACTGAGTGTGACATGTCTTTACCTAAAACCATGTATCTCTGCTTTGGAGAAGTATCGCCCCAGAGCAGTAGAGGATTTGTAGAGGTCAGTCAGCTGGGTGGGGCAGGATGAAACATGCAAGAGAAAACATTAGCAGGAAATGGTTTTGGGTGATACTACCCTACCTACCTTTCTCCCACAGCTCAATTTCAATGCTAATTGCTTTTACATTAAAATTTCAGTAGGAGATAAAAGCATATAGCACATATGCTACAGCAGACTGGGTTTTTTGGTTTTGTGTAGATGGTGGCTCAGTCTAACTATACAGTTATCACAGTCAGTTCAGGATAAAACTTCACAGTATGAAATTACATTTTGCAACTTAGGGTTAAAATTAAACCTAGAGCAGCTTAAAAGACAAGTAAAAGTTTGTGCAAATGGAATTCCTATAATACTTAATGCTTTTTCTTTTTTTTACTCCACTGCTCATGGGGGAGGAAACGCTAACAATGAGTGTTTACCTTAAAAACCTGCTGTAACCTGAACTGGAATGTTTTCATTCATCTGTTTTTTTCTGTATGTTTCTTTGTCTGCCAGCAGGTGGATTAGATAGAAAATTACTGAGCTGAATATCATTAAACATATCAGAAGGTCAAAGGAAAAAGCTATTAAATTTGGGTAATGATCCAAACTGTTTAAAAAAAAAAAAAAAACACACACATATTTTGGTTTCACTTTGCAATTATCGGTGTGCAGACATCGGCACATCTTGTATGATATTACCCTGCTTTAACATCATAGCTATTAACTTCAACTACTATAATTAGTTGCTTTACAATCCATGACTTGCATTGCGTTACATAACACAGGCACATGTATTAAGCCATGTATACATCAACTAAATTCTCTTTTGATAATGTGAATATAAGTGATTGTTAGAGAACAACATGGTTGCAAAAGGCGATGCTATACTGTTTGCCAGTATATTCCACTGTATAGTATAGTCATTGTATTTGGATATTTGTACATTCACTATAAGGACAAAAGAATTGGGCCGCATCTCTTAATTTTTGAATGTCATAAAAATCAAGCACCTAGCCATTTGCCTTTACACATATTTGTGAAAGAATGGGTTGTTCCAAAGAGCTCACTGAATTTGAGTGTGGTGCTGTAATAGGATGCAGTTGCAAAAAGTCAGTTTGTGAAATTTCTTCCCTCCCTTATAACTTACCACTTACAGTTGACATTCCACAACTGTAAGTGGTATTATTATAAAGTGGAAGCTTTTAGGAACCGCAACTCAGCCACGAAAGGGTAGACACATAAAGTTGCAGAGTGGGGTCACTGAGTGCTGAGGCACCAATGCTCTGCTGACTCAGTAACTCCAGAGTTCCAAACATTAACATTAACATCAGCATTAACATTGGCATTAACATCAGCACAAAAACTGCACACCAGGAGCTTCATGACATGGGTTTCCATGGTTAAGCAGCTCCTGTAGGTGTAATGTGCGGGTGTAATTTTGTCCATATAGAGTATGTAGCAAGTTCAAAATACAACCAATTAACATGAATAGGTCAAGTACATCATTTGAAATACAGTTTATAATTGGCCCAACCTTTATTTTAAGTTCTCTAGCCAATGCTTGGCTTTTATTGGAGGAAATAGTGGAGAGTTCCTCTGTGAAGACCTGGTTTGGCATCTGGAAGCTCCCGCTGAAATACTGAGGGACTGTAAACGATGAAGGGTCAAATATGTCATCCTCATCCTTATGGATCTCTGCTCAAAGAGAAATCATGTCAAACACTTAATGAAAAACTGCTGCATTGAAATAGTAAAAAAAAAAAAAAAGATGCTATTAATAGGTTTGCATTGCTCTGAAATACTTTACAATCATGAGCATGAGTGTCCATGAGTTCTTGCATGAGTATTGTAAAATTTCCCATTTTTTTTATCTCCCTACAACATTTATGCTTTCAAATAACATAAAAGTAAATGATATTTTTTAATCTTCGTGCTCTGTTCATTCATTTATACTTTAATGAATGCACCATAATTCAGCAGTCCTCAACAAAAAAAAAAGCACGCTCATCAGATAACCTTACCTGCACATATAGCCAGTGAAATTAAAATCACTGCAATGATGACAATGAAGATGAAGATTATGACCATCCATAGTCTAATTTTCCAGAAGACTTTCTTATTCAGCTCTTCCTTTATCCAGCGCGTGGTACTTCCCTAGAAACATAACAAAATTGACTACACTCTACAAGGTAGCAAGTCTGACACAAACATAGATTTCTAGCCACTTTAATACACAGGTACTCAACCTTTTCCCAGGACAGGTAAGCTTCCTTTATTCCAAACCATAAGTGGTAATACCCAAGAAAAAAAAAGCACCTTTCATACCTTTCCATATGTTTGAGACTCTACTGCATGTGGAGAGGACGCCAGTGCCCCGTTAGTACCATTTCTCTAAAAAAAACACAAAAAAGAATCATCATTTTGCTCACTTCCTTCACTATAAATAGAATGTCATGAAGGGAAAGTGAGAAGTTTCTTTCTCTTTTATGGGTGCTGAAAAGTAAAGCAAGTTGCATTTGCTTTTGTCTTCTGCACAGAAACAGAAAACTCATGCTCAAAAAATAGAGCACAACCTTACTGAAAGCTGCTTACCTGTGGTGCAAGACACGGTTCATTTTCTGTTGCACCGGGATTCCTGTTGGCCACACCATCTTTGTTAGCTGCCTCCTATAAGGTGAAAAAACATTTGGGGATATTTATAAAAGATACCAAAGTATCATATCAACAAGACATTATAAGAAAAAAATTATGATCAAACATCTTGAGCCAGCTCTCATGTCTTTATATTTTACTAGAAAAATGGGAAACAGGTGCAGTGATTTATTGAAATGTAGTATATAAAGGAAGAACAGAGTTTGTACAATTCTAACAAGTTTGAAAGTCTATACACAGACATGAGCACCTTTATTCTTCAACACAGCCTGAACTCTCTGAGGCAGCTTTCTTGCAATTTCTTTAAACAGTCTTCAAGAATGGTTCTGCAGGCTTCTTAAAGGACATTCAAAGCTCTTCTTTGGATGTTGGCTGCCTTTTGTTCTGTTCTCTGTCAAGATGATCCCACACTGCTTCAATAATGTTGAGGTCTGGGCTCTGGGGAAGCCAATCTATAACTGATAGTTTTCCATTGTGTGTTTTTCTATCCAGGTATGCTTTGTGTGTGTTTGGGATCATTGCAATACTCAAAAATGAAGCCACTGCCAATCAGATACTTTCCAGATGGTATTGTGTGGTGGATCAAAATCAGATTTTTCTGCATTCATAATTCCACCAGTTTTAACAAGATCTCCAACACCACTGGCTGAAATACAGCCCCAAACCATCACAGAGCCTCCATCGTGTTTTATAGATGGCTGTAGACACTCACTGTTGTACTGCTCTCCTGACCTCCTCTGTACAATATGGATGACAATTTGAACCAAAAATTTGAAATTTAGATTCATCACTTCATAAGACCTGTTACCACTGATTTTCAGTCAGCCTTTTGTCCTTCCTTGGTGCTTCCTTAAGAATAGCTTCTTGACAGCCACCCTTCCATTGAGAACATTTTTGATGAGGCTTCTGCAAACAGTAGATGGCTCAACTGAATGGTCAGATGCATCTCTTGGGTCCTGTGTCACGTTTTTGCTTGATTTTTCTCTGGATTTCTTAAGGACATGACTTTCAACTTTGAAAAACCTTCAGAAATCCTGGAGAACTGTTGCTCAAGACCACTTGAAGAATTACAAGAAAGTCTGGTCCCTTGGAAGCAAAATATAAATAAATATCAGTTTGACACCAGTTCACAAATGCAAAGATGACCCTTTCGAGCTATGAGTTTGACGATTATGGAACAGGAAAATTTAGGCGTGTCAATAATTGCCTTAAAAATGTAAATTTGAATTGCTCAACTTGAGTAACTGCATTATGTGAATTACATACACTGAAATTGAATTCCTTTTGTTTGAAGTTGACTTTCATTACATTTGAAACTGAATTCAGTTGTGCTGAAAGTATTTATGATGCTTTAAAATCAACCTTCATATTACTGAATGAAAACAAAGTAGCTCAGGAATTCAGCCTGTGTCATGGCTGAATTCTTGTGCCATGATGCAGGGTCAGGCACACCGGAGCAGTTCTGCTGTTAATGCATTCCTGTTCTTCATCTACACAGTATGAAAATAAATTACCTCATCAGGTTGTATAAGACGTTAGAAGTATAATTTTACTAGTACTATATGCCAATAGTAAATAGTAATACATAAAAACAGGTGAAGAGGTGAAGAAATACAAACAATGTTATGGAACCTGAATTTTACTTTCACAGAATAAATACAAAGTAAACTGAACGGGAAAGAAGCAACATTTTGTTTTACTTTCTATTCTCACAGGTGGGGCTGGAGGACCATTACAAAAATGAAGTTTCTTTACTTAGATTATAAGATATCGTCATCACTAACGTTATTATTCAAATTAGGGATGTCATTAAACATAATTTCACATATTTTTCCCATTAACTCACCTTATGAGCATGTGAAATTGGTGCTCCCTCGATTTCATCTAAACCTGTTAAAGTACCCATCTCAATATTAGCCATGGTGATCCTAAGAAAGAAGGTTCCAAACCCGGAAGTGCCTATGCTTTCAACTTTTAATGGTCATAAATGCAAACTGCTCGCGGTGACACAAACGTCTCAGCTGCAGTTCATAAAAAAGTCAACAGTTCCTCAAAAACACCACAATCAGCGAGTTCACATCGTCACGCTTGACAGCTTCTGGGAAAACTTTTCTCCGGCCACGGTGCCTTCCTTCCCTGCCCGTCCTCTGGCTGACAGGTGAGTTTCCTTCAAGTTTCGGTGGAGCGGAGAGGCGGTGCCGAGTACGAAACCGGGGGCAGGACACGTTTGAAGGAACGACGACGTGATAACCGCTGCCTAACAGCACATTACCGTGTGATTCATAAACAGCTTCACTGTTGAATTACGTTACGTTAGTAGCCTTTCTTTGCAGCCCACGTGATCCTTATTTTTTTTTGTCCCAGGCAGTGTCCTGCAGTCTATTGGCACCTGTATCCTTGAGCTTTTTATGATTCATAAAATTTTGTATAACCAAAGCATGGCTCCAAATACTGTTTGTTGTTTGACTTATCTATATTTGTCATTCCAGGAGTGGCCATCAGTGCTTCTGATTATATGAACTTATGACCTTTTCACTTATTTTTATGTTGAGGTGACCACTTTAAAAAAAAAAAAAAAACAGCTATAATTGTGACTTGAATTGAAAGAGGACATTTAAAAACCCTGGATACAAATAAACCAGGTAATTCTTTAAAAGTACACATGCAGTGTAAAGTTTTATTCCACTGTTAAAGCAAGATTAGGAATTGCTACAGGTTCTTCTTCATGATTACCACCAGAGGCCGACATACACACACTTTGCTAGGTACACCTGTTCAGCCATCAAAACAGCCAATCAGTGCTGTTAGACACGTAGACACGGTCAAGACCACCTGCTGAAGTTCAAACTGAGCATCAGAATGGGGGAAAAAAGGGTGATTTAAGTGACTTTGAACATGACATGGTTGTTGGTGTCAGACAGGCTGGTCTGAGTATTTCAGAGACTGGTGATCTACTGGGATTTTCCCCACATAACCATCTCTAGGGTTTACAAGTAAATGGTCCGAAAAAGAGAAAATACCCAGTGAGCAGCAGTTCACTGTTTGAAAATGAATTGTTGATGTTAGAAGTCAGAGGAGAATGGCCAGACTGCTTTGAACTGATAGGAAGGCAATAATAACTCAAATAACTACTCTTTACAACCCAAGTATTTAGAGGAGAATCACTAAACGTACGTCAAACCTTGAAGCAGATGGGCTACAGCACCAGAAGACCACATCAGGTGCGACTACTGTCAGTTAAGAACAGGAAACTGAGGCTACAATTCACACAGGTTCACCAAAATTGGACTTGTCCACAGTGTACCTACTGTATCTTCTGATGGCTGCTTCCCGCAGGGCTACGCAGTATGTCACAAAGCTCAAATCACCTCAAACTTATTTCTTGAACATGACAATGACTTCACTGTACTGTACAAATCTGCAGCAACTGTGTGATGCTGTCATGTCAATATGGACCAAAAATCTCAGGAATGTTTCCAGCACCTTGTTGAATCTGTATTCATGAGCAATTAAGGCAGTTCTGAAGGCAAAGGGAGTCCAACCCAGTACTAGCAAGGTGTACCTGATGAAGTGTCTGGTAAGTTGAAGTCACACATTTTGTGTCAATAAAAGAGAATATTTAGATATGTCAGATGAAATTATTTGTATTTGTTAATGCTTAAAGGAATATCCTGTTTTTTGTTTTCATTTATTCTGACAAGAGCTCTGTTCAGGCTGAAAATAGAGCCACTGCAGAAAATTATGTTAACTTCATTGACTAATAATAATAATCAAGAAGCAGTCTGTCTTATGTTAATCAGTGCAACAACACTATTAATCAAGTGCAGTTTGCACACACGAACATCACTGACAGGACTTCTAAACATAAATATAACTAACTTAATTCTCTGTAAGGGTGCTTTATATGGGCATAGGGGTAATACTTCTGTCCAATTCTGTATTTGGACAACAGTACTATTCCTCCTCATTCATGACAAAGTCTGATTATAAACTGACTTTTTGGATGCAAACAAATCAAGACCCTCCTGTATTCCTTTGTAGACAACTGTTTTTGGACAAGGTATATTTACTGGCATGCCTACCATAGATACAACATACTGACGGTCTACCAAAAGAAAAAGAACAAACAACATGTAGCATAAAAGGTATTATTTATATAAGAAGGAAGCTGTTTATTTTCTTAACATTTCTGTGCATTATTTCAGTCCCTCCACAGTAGCACTGTGATTTCTATATTTTGTTGTATACAAAATAAAAGACCAGCATAGACCAACATACATAAAAACAAAACAAAAAACTAAGAAATTATATACTTTGCTTAAAGTACTTTGGTATGATGTCAAAGCATTTATATATCTGTTTATATATATATATATATACATATATATAAAATCTAAAACAATTTTGCCTTTAAATCAGCCCACCATGTGGCAGTCTCAAACTTCTGTGGATGTGTCAGAGACTCCTGATATGGAAGTGCACTCTTGACATTACAACA
>VUQS01018326.1:7997-18442 GCA_015108495.1 Heterochromis multidens | reverse complement strand
TGCTACATAGGGAATGACTATGTTGTTCCGTTTGTTATCCTGTTCCTCCCTAGTTGGTGTCTGACCTTCTTTCCTCTGCATCTTCACTGTTTTGATGAAGACCCAGTTGGGATAACCATAGAGTGGTATTTAAACATATGGGGAGTGAAAAGAGGGGAGTGGAGAAGAAATACTCAGTGCGTCGTGGGAAGTCCCCCAGCAGAATCTATAGAAGCATAACTAAGGGATGATTCAGGGTCACCTGATTCAGCACTAACTATAAGGTTTATCAAAAAAGGAAAGTGAGAGCTGGTTCAACAGAAGAGGGGCCTGATAACTGAAGGCTCTGTCTCCCATTCTACTTTTAAGTACCCTAGGAACCACAAGTAAAGCTGCGTCCACACTGGAAGGGATTCGCTTGTCGCACATCGCTTTGAAGCCAACAGCTGGTTGCTTGTACACCTTCTATGCTTCTGTTGCCTAGGTAACCCTCTATTTACTTCCAAGTCATTTATCAATCAGTCGTATCCTTCGCTCTCATTTGTACTCTCTCAATCACTCACCTTGAAGTTGAGAAAAGTTGCCAGTGGTTATTTTGCTTGTAGTCGCTTGAAGTTGCCCAGTGTCCTTGACTTTCTATCGTCTCTGGTCGCCACATTGCCGTGAATCACTTCCAGTGTCGAGTGTAGCTTAAGCCTGCATCCTGAGTAAAGTAAAGTGCTCTATTGGGATATTGGTACTATGAGGTCTTTCAGATATGATGAGGCCTGATCATTCAAGACTTTGTATGTTGGAAGAAGGATTTTAAAATTCAATTCTGGACTGAACAGGGACCCAATGAAGACAAGCCAATGTGGGACAAATACTATGATCTGTCCTGTCTAGTACCTGTGTCATGAAACATAGCAGGAAGAGAACCCAAATGCAAGACTATCAGGCAAAACAGGTAAGTGTAAAAACTGACTTTTTATTTAGTCAGATGACAAAGACCAAAAAATTCAAAGACAACTAAATCTAGAGTCTTCAAACAGAAGCAAAAACACAAGGGCTCAATGCAGGGTAGTCAAACAGACGCTTGCACAAAAAACAAAGGGAAACCAAAACTATAAGGCAATCACCTGAACATAATTAAGGTAATGAGACAGCAAGCAAAGCTAAAGACAAAGCACAAGGGACATATGACTATCAAAATAAAACAGGAAGCAACTAAACAGCGAAACACTCAACACAGAGACGAAGACTTGACAACAAAATACAATGGAGCACTGGGGAGGCTAGATTAAACTGAAACACACAAAGATGTAAATACAATACATACATTACAATACGAATACTCAAAATGTAAACAGAACCCAGAGTACAAAAATAACCAGAACTAAAGACTAAAGATCCAAAATAGATACAAAGATACAAAACTCAAAACACGGGATCAAAGTCTATGGTAATGTTGTCCAGTGTATTATTCTGCCATTCATTAAGACCTCTATATTTGATTGGTTTGTATGTTTGTAGTTAACAGAAGGTCAGCGGTAGTTCTCTGTATGTAATTCTGATAAATTATTATTCTTGAGCTCTTGAGCTCTATGCAACCATACTACTGAAGCAGCTCAGTGGCTTCAGTAATGGGTTGATCAGGATGTTAGTCATAAAGGGAAACATGTAATTGCATTCATTATTGAAATGAGTCTGAACCCAGAAAATCATGCTGAAAAACAACATACATTACCTCCCTGAAGTGGGGTTAAGAGGAGTCTCCGTGGAGGAAATGCGCCACAAAGTCTGTGCTAATCTGCAATTGTCTGTTTAGCAAGCAGGGACATGAAACAGACCAGTACTGTTGGTGAAGCAGTTAAAACCCACCTAGAATGATTGGCGTTTTTTTTGCCTCCCTTTTCTAGATCACAGCGGATCACCAAGGCTTTTGTTTTGTGGGAATGTCTGCAGGTTGCCAAAAGTGTGCAGAAATAACTTGAGCTGTCTTCTGTTTCCTACAATAAATGAAATAACAATATTTCCATCTTTACTGTAAGAGATCAAATTCAGCTTTGTCACCCAAAAGAGTTCTCTGATTTCGACAGTTAAGGGAATAAAAACAAATCCTTGATATCTTTTTTTTGTTATCCCTTTGCCAGGCATACAAACAAACCTCTCTGTAACACTGTGAACAGCAAGATTATCCCACAGAGTGACAGGACTGCAGCAGGCTGAAGCGTTTCCTCTGGGTCTCAGCTGGTGTCACAGACATGTGCCTCGATTCTTCCACTGCGGCAGAAAACCTGCTCGCACAGTTTTGCTGCATCTAGTCCTCATTTTCTTCCTTCTTCTTCTCATTTAGTTTACAGCAAAATATAAACACTCCTGTCACATTTGCAATCAGACAAAAATTGCTCTAAACGCAAGAAGATAGATTTTCCCAATTAAAAACGCTACTGATGTCATTTTTCTTCATTTAACATTGTCATAAGTAATTTGGTTGGTAAGCTGTTAAAAATCAAGTCTTCTTAAAACATTGTCAAATTAAATACATTGTTCAATTAGTCTTGACAGAAGAGAACAGTGACAGTGTCAGTTAAAAAGAATAATTTAAGACTGTGGGAACTTTAATGTACCACATAAATTTGTCTTTTTCCAAATAAAAAAATATATAAAACTAGTAAACTTCACTTTTAGTGTGTTTTAGTGTTGTAGTCTGAAATCAATAAATTGATAATGTTGGGCTATGCTAGAATTGCACATGTAGCCAAGCCTGGTATAGCAAATTTCAATATGCCAAACACTTCCACTGTTTTCCAAAAGCTTTTAGAAATACATCAGTAATCCCCACAACATTCCCAGAGTGATATATTCCTTCATTATAGTGAATGAGAGCACTATAGTACGCAGCTGTTTAAGGAAATCATTACATCCATTTTTTATCTCATTTTTAGAATGCCATCCACATCAGCCCCACCCTTTATTAAGAATTCAGGCAGGAAATATAATAAATAAATATCAGATAAATCATTACACTGATTAACTCTTTCAGATGAAATCTGATGATCTTTAAATGTTTGTAGACAGAGCTCTAACCTATGACTGTTAAGTAAGGTGTTAAGGTCTGTTTACATTTATACATTTAACTGCAGTTTTAAAAGCAAAATGTGTTTCCCTTCCTGCCTAAAACAGAATTTTCCATACATTTTCTTCTGCTTGTCCAATTCACGGTTGCGGGTAGGGGGTTGGCTGGAGCCTATCCCAGCTGACATAGGGCAAGAGGCTGGGTACACCCTTGACAGGTCACCAGTCTATTGCAGGGCCAACACAGAGAGACAACCATTCACACTCACATTCATACCTATGAGCAATTTAGAATCACCAATTAACCTAACCCCACTAACTTGCATGTCTTTGGACTGTGGGAGGAAGCCAGAGTACCCAGAGAGAACCCACACAAACACGGGGAGAACATGCAAACTCCACACAAACTCACAGAAAGGCCCTGGCCAGATGGTGGACTCAAACCAGGACCTTCTTGCTGTGAGGTGACGGTGCTAACCACCACACTGTCCTAAAACAGGACTTTTAACTGCATAATACATCGGGGCACCTTTTATCATATTTGTCATATTACTCCAAATGTATTTGGTGAGTGACAGATCTAGACTGCAGGCAGACTCTTTTTTTTTCTTTGATACTTTGTCTTTGTACTGTTTTCAATCAAAATAATAATTTGATAATATAATTTATTTTAATGTTATTAGTTTATGTATTTTTTTATTGAAATTAATGTTAGAAAAAAGGAATGTATGTTGCCACATTGAGGATTACTTTCAACCCAGCAACCTCTTCTTGCCTTTCATGTCGGCTGCTGTTTTACTAATGTATTCAGAATGCATATGAGGAAGCCCGTTGAAATATCCTGAGGTGCTCTAATGGTATCCAAAGAGATCATAAGCGTAACTGAATTAAAAGTATAATGCGAAAATCAAAAGTCATTGTGGAAATGGGACATATACATGTATTGGGGCTGAGCAGCATGAATGATGAGGCAATTACTTTATAACATCTGCTCTTTCAATTACCATTGGAAGAGAGATAGAGGCAGACAGGGGTTAATAGATAAGGAAAGCTCACCAATTCACCCCAAGTTTAAATGATAGCTTCCTCACAATAGAATAGAGAGGTGTTTTTACCATTGCAGAAATTCTTCAGTGTCAGTTTACACAAATGTAATAAGATAGAGTTAAGAGAAACACTAATGAAACTGCAGGTGAGAAGAAATTTAAATCAAACATGGAGGAACAGTGCAAATTTTAAATAGCTGTTCATTAGCTTTGATGCAAAAATAAGTCTTAAATGCCTTTACTTCTGTGCATCAAAAGAGTCATTTTGCAATATTTGTGTGTAAATAACACAGCAAGACAATGGTACACATAGTTATGAGGCTGGCCTTTTTAATCTCAAAGAAATAATGAGAATTCCCTGGGGAAAATATTGAACCTGAAAGGGATTGAAGGGTGTATGATTCACTGTATTCTAACACCAAACAGTTTTGCTCCAACATTTAGCTTTTTTTCACAGGTAAAACCAAACTGCTAATAAAATGATCTCTCCTGAATGTCTGCGTTCAAAAGTCCTGACACCACAACAGTACATTTTTGCATATTTCCACACTCACAGAGACCTGGTAAATGGTAAATGATAAATAAACTGGTAGCCCATTCTTACCGACCACTCAAAGTCCTTTTTTTCTATGATGGATACACCGATTTGGGCCAGTATCTTGCCCAAGGACACTTCAACAACCAACCTTCTGATTAGTAGACGACTAAAGATTTCATTCATCTGCTCTTTCTAATTTTAGGCCTCTGCTACTGTTGTTTCTGGCAGACTGGCATTCTGTGGTGCATTGTAGTGTCTTTTCAGTTTTATAATGCAACTTTAATGCTTTGGTACCAGAAGCTCTGGTGTCTTTCCTTCAGAACAAGCAGTAGTGTCAAGCTGTGGATGTGGCATTGAAAACAAGAGGAAGGTAGTGTCTTTTTTTAACCAGCTAGCCAACAGAAGCAAGCAACAGAAATATCATTTCAGTTGACCAAGCATATACAAGACTGAAGGATTCATACTGTGTCATTTTTACTTGCTTGTGAGGCAAAGCACATTTTCATTGCTTTATGATGGACAGTAAAAAATTTTAAAAATTTTAAAAATTCCCAAAATGGAGGAGGCAAAATTGCTTTTGAATTGCAAATCATTGAGAAGTGTGCACAAATTTGGTGCATCTGAAGAAAAGCAAAGATTTTAGTTACGATGGAAAACTAAATAACACCAGGTATTTCTTTTCTTGACACTCACATTTTGCATGTTTTATTGGCGTGGGTGCATGAAATAACCTCATTTGCAAAGACTCATTAACTTAATCCATCTAAATATAGACAAAATTGTTCACACTGCACCGACGGGAGGACGGTACGCTGTATATTGCAATATCTTTTACCATCTCTCTTGTCTCTTTTCCTTCCATTTTACTCACAGATACACACGTTCCCTTCATCTGGAAGAAAAGACTGCAGTCAGTGTTAAATCTGCTGACTGCACTATCACTCCGCTATCAGTGACTGCCTCCACTTCAGCTCCCCCAGAGGCGACTGAATTAATATGTGACTGAGCCTTACACAATTATGGTATTTCAGTTCGGTTCAGTGGTAGAATAAAGCTGTGATGGGACTGCAAAGTGGCAAAGGGCATTAGTCATTTTGAAGCAGGACATTTAATTGGTCTCTGTGTTTTAATTTGAAGGAATAAATGCATAAAATGAAACACTGTGATCATAAAATCTGTTTTATGTTGGCTGTAAGAGCACCAACAAAGCGAAAACCTATGTTTATTTGGTCACCCTGTTAATCAGCAGAGCACAGGAAGAAAAAGAGGAAGGAAGGAAGGAAGGAAGGAGGAGAGGAATGGCTGAGTTTCTGTTTCATGTTGAGTCTCTGCACAGTTGCAGCAGTTCTTGGGAATCACTCCCTTCATAAGTGTAACATGCAGTTTTTATTATATTAAGAGGACTCCCATAGAACTTCCTTTCCAACAGCTCGGTTTCCAGAGCGGTTAGAGAAAGAAAGAGACAAAAGATGAATTTAAGAAGTAAATAAATCATTAAAAGCACAGTAAGGTGTAAGGTGATAGTGTTGTGGCCCATCAAAGGAAAATGGGAATAACACCAGAGAGATGTAATGAGAGTCTCTGTTCTCTCATCAGTGTTATTGCTTTTGCTGCTTCCGAGGTGTCTGTAGAGATGGTTATACAGATAATGTTGTTTTAAGGCATTTGCTTTTTGTGATCTTCCTTCAATTCTCAGTTGACAGTACTGGTGCAGTATAAATGAGTGACTCGCAGGAGTGTCAGATGGTATATTATTTTGACAGCCATAATAAGTAATGTCCATCGAGAGCTGCTGCTACATCCTGGCAGTGTCTTAAAAGAATATATTGGAAGGAGTTTTCAATCCCAGTGCTTCTGCTGGCTGTAACAGCAGATTATGTTTTACTATATGTTCACAACTAATAGCCTATGCGGGCTACTTCCTGCATAAGTTTCCAAATGCAAAACCAAAGCAGTACATGACATTTAAGATTTTTCAACTAGGATTTTTTTTCTTTTCCACCAGAATTTCTTCTCCTAGTTTCACCCCAAAATGACAATGACATGATATGACAATCAGCAGTAAAAGTATACTCTGTCAAGACCCCACTACACAACTTTGCAATTTAGGGGTGCCACTACACAGCCAA
The DNA here is from genome assembly GCA_015108495.1 of Heterochromis multidens. Classification (NCBI taxonomy): domain Eukaryota; kingdom Metazoa; phylum Chordata; class Actinopteri; order Cichliformes; family Cichlidae; genus Heterochromis; species Heterochromis multidens. Next base: position 11,693 of record VUQS01018326.1, on the reverse strand, counting down.
TGATAATAGCTTTAGATGACATCCAGACATACTGTGTACATGACTTAAACATCATCTTGTCATTGCCTAGAAAAGGTGGAAATAATGAAAGAAATTCTTTCAGAGGCAGGTTTATTTTTCATTGCACAGTTCTGCTAGCTTGCAGCTGTGTGCTGCTGCTCACCAAGGTTCAACTGTTACGAGATTATTACTTTTCTGTGTACAAATACACAACCAACAAGTGACCATTCCCAGCAAAGGACTTGTAATCGCCAGCTCTTAATGAGGTGGGTGAGGAGAGCGTTCTCTTTTGCAGCCCCAGTTCATGATTTACGCAGATGAGGTGGGAGTATTTTACACCATAAATCCTGCCTAGAGTAGCCTTAAAACCATTTATCACTGAGGGGAGAACAAGATGTAACTGTCATGGTCTTTGATTCGTGTTAAGTATTAGTACAGTTTTTGGTTCCTGTGGTTACTTTATTGTTTCTTTGTCCATGTCTCCCTTTCTTTACCCTCCTGTTTTCTCTCCTTTCCTCCTTTGTTTTGTTTGCACCGGCTTTTTGGAATTGTGTAATTTTCTCAACTTAATTAAAGCTCTTTTATTTTTGTTAGAAATCCTGCCTCCAGTGTCCTGCATCTGGGTCCTCTCTTTTGTTAAATGACAACAGCAAGGTTTTATTTATTTTTTTCTCCAATGCTGCACTACTTTGCCACTTTATTTCCTAAAAGACTTGACACAGCTCAAACATGCGTGCTTGCAAAAATGTCATTCAGAAAGAGTCCTTTAAGAGGATTTCTGTGCTCAGAATATAAATACTTTATAAATCTCACTGTCTGTATACGTATTGCTCTCTGGCTTGTAGTGGCTCTTAGCGTTCTATAACGATCAGAGGGGAGAAAACACTTGGCAACATAAAACACACTTTAGCTTCTACAGAAACTCAACATGTCAGCTCTAGCTGCTCTACACTGTTGCATCAGGCTGATTAGTGTGCCTGCTGGGCAAACAGCCACTGTGGACAGAGCAGGCAGGTGCTGCAGGAATGTTGGGGGTGTGATGCAGCATCCTAGATGAGATTAAAGATTGATTGAGTCAGCATTTTTGCTTTTGTTACATCAGTGCATTTTCTATTTGCCTTTATTTCCATTTCATTCTCCTGTTTCTACATCAGCAGCAGAGATTTTGTCTATTAATTTCATCTCGTCACTTTTTTGTTCAGAACAAATTTAACAATGCCGGCCATCATATTAGCCTGCTACTTATGTAATCCTGCAATTACTTAACTTTTTGGGGGGATGTTAAATTTGACTTTCACTTTTAACATGCTTCTATATCTTACTGGGAATATAATCCTTGTTAATGTTATTATCCAACACCTGCTGTTAAAAAAGAAAAGAAAACGAAAAAAAGAACTTTGTTTGCTTCAGGAAATTTCTGATCCTGCTAATTAGTTGCTCTTTAGCAGACTGCTGCTTCCTGGAGTGCTGAAAGTTACTGAGGAAAGAGATGAGGAATTTCTGTTTTCTCCAGAGTGCAAAAGATCTTTAATTATGTACTACTTCTAACATAACACAGCATTCATTGTGCTAAAAGTCACCCTGTTAATTAAGTTCTTATATTCTTCTTATATGAAAGATGGTATAGCCTGCATCACATGGCACCAAGTCTTTATGATGGCATGGCAATTTAATCATGTTTACTCATTGATTAGTATCTAGTCTCACTGAAGTAAAACAGCTCCTCAAAACATCCTCTGTGTAAGGTTTCATAATAGTATCTTAATTAGATGCTTTCTATCACCCACACACCATATGCCAAAAAGTCTTATGTGGGTGGATGTTTGGTTGTTTTGAATGCGTAAGGCCATCCTTATTTTTTGGTGGTTGCAGCAGTATTTATTTACACTTTGACAAAGACAGCAATATATTTAGGTAGACATTTTAATACATCATCATAACTTGGAACAATGTGACCAGGTGGATGGAAATATTTCAACTGAATATTCTTGCTGAAACAAGGCTCCTGACTGTGTTCATTCTTCATTCGCTTTAAGAGTATCAGTGCTTGTTCTTATGTTGATAGGAATGTGTGAAGTTTAGAGTGTAACCCACACCTGTCAACTGAAATGTGTCATATACGATCGAAATATAGAAAAGAAACTGGAATACATTTATTGCCATACCAGAGTTACATTGTAAGAATTGTATATAGAAGCTGTTACTTATGAAGCTGTCAGTATTCTGCTGCACTCTGCTGGTGGTAAATGACTAGTACAGATTACAGAGACAAGAAATTAGCAACTACAACACTAATCTGCACTCATGCAGAAGGCCTAATTTCCTGCATCATCAGGCATTTTGACCGCTGAGTAAAAAGAATGATTTAATGAGGCCCTAAAGAAACCTAGTCTCATTAGGAATGCCTTAATCTTTAGGCTACTCCTGCACTCATATAACCCAGGCAATAAATAATAGCAAGGTCCTGTTTTATCTTTATTTTATATCCTTAGGGAGATGTTTACTGTAAATGTAGATGTGCATTTTTGCACATATTCCATCTTATATGGGCCACATAACCATAACAAACACACACAAAGTTCATGACCAGGGAACAAAGGGAATTGGTTTTCTGTTTCATTTCAATTCAGATGCGTTTTTCTCTGCCATTTTCAGTGTGTTTGATTCCTCATTCAAACTTTTTGGCATTTATATTTGGCCTAAATATATTAAAGTCAGAAAAAAATTATTTATTTTTTGTCTTCTTTAGCTCTACATAAGTAAGTAGGCAGGCTACATTAAGAGCTACAACCCAGTTCAAATTCCTTTTGTGATAGCCAGTAAGGCTGATTCCAACTCAAGAATTATTTTCAGATATTCAGAGCAAAACAAACATGTAGATAGTTGTGACTTCTTACCATATTTTTCTCAAATAAAGCACCTAAAGAAGCAGATCTGTAAGAGTGCTGCAATTATGAACAAAAGAAATTCTCTGTGGACATGCTCATTACTACCTTCATGGATGGACGTGCCCCTTGTGGGTCCACTGTGTGCAGGTGAACTTTGTTCCTCATGTGGGTTAGTCCATGCAGGGCACCTTTGGGGCCACTATATGGGTTTTCAGCCCACATAGAAACTGTGGATATTCTCTGAGAAGCCCACTTGCTGGGATACTCTACTGGTGCCCCACCTATGCCCTGCATTTCATGTCAGTAAGGGGACCCACAGTGGGCAGTCCACTGCCCAAAAGGGGCATGCTCACTGGGCTACACCTTTCGAAGAGGAGCACAATCCCCACACATGAAGAAACATAAACCCATGCAGCATTTCTAGACATTGTGTTTCCAACTGTGTGTACATATGTTGCAGATGTAGCCGTTTAGTGTCTGCAGTCATTTTACATCTCATTCTGATCATTATTGCATCACTTTCTAAGAGCAAAAGACCTCTGAAACTCTTGGGTTAGGTAACCCTTTCATATATAATATCATCATCATATCATTTACTGTTTCTTTACAACGATATTTTATAAATGCAACAAAGGAAGTAGCTTGTTCAAACTGATGACGGTGTTGAGAAAAGCTCGTAAAAATACAGGCGATACAACAAGTCTGTGTTTATCTGCCTGAAAATAAAGTTGAACGCGAAAAAAAGAAAAAGACCTCTGGGCGCCAACAGCATGGCCAACAACAAAAGTGGTGTTTAGGTCACGTGATT
>VUQS01018320.1:17405-34371 GCA_015108495.1 Heterochromis multidens | reverse complement strand
CACAAAGACTACATTTGGTTTTTTTTTTTTTTGCTAGTGGCACAAAGGAACTAAATTTTGTAATTCAACCTTGTGTTTCATATTATTACTACCAAATGTTGCATAATAAATTCATCTTAAACCAGGCATAATCTGCTGTTTATCATATTTGCCATCTTAGCACATCATAACGTTTGCTAATTAGCACTAAAGTGAAGCTGATGGAGATGTTCTTAGTTTCACAGATTTTGGACAGATTACATTTTTAACCTGATGATGGAGAGTTATTTTTTTCAGTAACCATAGTCTGCATATAAATAACACACATAGGTACTGTGAAGTCTCCTGCTGGTCCTGGACTTTAGCTTTTGAAGCCTCAACATTAGAGCTTTGGCCTCCACCATATTAGTTTTCTGGATGAGAGAGTAAAGTCCTAACAGGTGTGTTATAGTTTGCTTGTCCATGTAACATTAATTTTGTCATCAGATGTATGAGTATGAGGCTATGTGTGGACACTGAGTCCCTACCAATTTTTTGTGACTGCTCGGACTTGTCTGTGGAAACTAAATTACAATGCATCAACTATACATGCGCTGTTCAGGTGGATTTCAACGAAGTATAACAGGAATGACAACTCGTCCTTGTGTGCAACAGGTCATAATCACTGCTTTATTTATAAGCTAATGGTGAAAAATACCCATCAAAAATCTATATCCACTCATTGGCCACTTCATTAGTTACACCTTGCTAGTTCTGGGTTGGACCTGTTTTGTCTTCTGAACTGCCTTAATTCTTTGTGGCACAGATTCAACAAGGTTCTTGAAACATTCCTCAGAGATTTTGGTCCATATTGACATGATAGCATCACACAGTTGCTGCAGATTTGTTGGCTGCACATCCATAATCCAAATCTTCCATTCAACCACATCCCAAAGGTGCTCTATTGGATTGACATTTGGTGATGTTGGTCATGTTCAAGAAACCAGTTTTGAGATGATTTGAACTTTGTGACATGGTAAGATGGGTACACTGTGGTCATAAAAGGATCAAGTTGGTCAGCAACAATACTCAGGTAGACTGTGGTGTTTAAACAATACTCAGTTGGTACTAAGTGCCCCAAGAAAATACTCCACACACCATTACAGCACCAGCGGCAGCCTGACCTGTTGATACAAGGCAGGATGGATCCATGCTTTCATGTTGTTTACATAAAAATTTGACACTACCATTGAAATGTCTCAGCAGAAACCGAGACTCATCAGACCAAGGAACATTTTTCCAATCTTCTATTGTAGTTTTGTTGAGTCTCATTGTCCTGTTTGCAGCTGACAGGAGTGGCACCCAGTGTGGTCTTTCACCCAGAAAACTGCCGCTCACTGGATATTTTCTCTGTTTTGAACCATTCTCTGTAAACTCCAGAGATGGTTGTGTGGGAAAATCCCAGTAGATCAGCAGTTTCTGAAATACGCAGCCCATCCTGTCTCACACCAACAATCGTTCAAAGTCACTTTAATCACCTTTCTTCCTCATTCTGATGCTTCAGCAGGTTGTCTTGACCATGACTACATGCCTAAATGCATTGAGTTGCTGCCATATGATTGGCTGATTAGATTGCATTAATTAGCAGGTGGCCATATTTGGCCTTATGTGTGTACCTGCTAAATAGTGCCAAGTAACTTACTAAATAAATGCTTGAATTTCTCTCACCAAAACGTAATCATAACACAAGTATCTTTAATTGTCTTTGCTACACAGCAAGACATATTATTTGTCAGATAATCCATTAAAAATGCTCCAAAATGCAACAAGATTGACTTACTTCTTGAGCCAGCCACAAGTGGCCTTTCAAGGAACTGCTAGAAGAAAAAGTAAATGAATAAAGCACAGAGAAACAAAATGAAACTTGCATTTTATTTCTTTAGCATAATTATAATATACAGCAGTAAAGTCACATGTAACATGACTTGATTGCATTGCTGTCACAGAGATGTTTGTGTGTGTCTGAGTGTGAGAGAGAGAGAGCAGCCGACTGTTAGAAATGATATTGTTCCAGCGGGAGGAAAGCTAATACGTCTGTTTGTGAGGATGCTGCACCTGTCGTTTATTGATGGACTGAGCTGTAAATAACTTTCTGTTTAGTGCTCTATGGGGGCCCTCTGTGCTTCCTTTGCCACACTTCTTTTTATTCTATACCTGTTCATGTACACACGCCTACACACAGGTGCACGCGTCACTCTGCAGATTTCTGCACATTTTCATCTTCTTTATTTTCTAAAGGATCTCACCATAGCGCAGAATCTCTTAGTCTTACCTCTGGTAATGACAAAAATAAACATGCTAAGTGAAGATATACATACATGTATTTTGTGAAACAGTATCAGGTTGTGTGTGGGTGTGATGTTGAGTGTGGAAAAGCCTCTCTGAGTATATTTTTAGCAGACCATTGTTGAGCCCATAGAGACCTCTGTAATTGGATCTGGTCTCCCTCACTAAGAGTGTCCGGTGATAAATGAGTTGGCAGACGTCATTGCTCATGCCATCTCTGTGATAACTGTACGCTCCACATCACCGTCTAAAGCTCTTAGTCGCAGCCGGATTAAAATCATAACTGATTGGTGAGCCGGCTGAATTATCATTCTGAAGCATGTGAAAAGAAGAGATGGTGGAAACCAACTTGCTCTGTGTTTTTCTTGTTGTGTCCTTGGGTATTAACTTTGTTGGGTGGCAACTTAATAAAGGTGAATGACCGATGAGGTACTTGAAATACTTATATAATAATTTTAAACTAATGTGCTTTTCTTAAAAAAGAGTTTAAAGAGTTGATATCTCTTTTTTATGATGGTTGCAGACTTAAGTCTGTATTTTACAAGGTTTTTTTTAAAAAGTGACTCCATCAGGACTAGTAGAAGCTCTTCTGAAGCTCTTCTTTTACTGGATTGTGCTGCCAAAAATAAAGACTGTGATGAAAAACAGGCTGTATTATTTATTTATTTTTTTCTTACAAAAAACAAGCTTTATGAGAATACATCAAACTTACTGTACTCCCTGGTTGGAGAGAAAGACTGAATCAATGAATACAAGCACAGCATTACCACAAAATTTAAAATAGAGACATTTTAAATACTAAACTTAAATAAATGATGAATAAGATGTGAATATAGTGGAGAAAAGAAAAGGTGTGTGTGTGTATGTCTGTGTGTGCCTTTGTGTGTGAGTGTGTGTGTCTATGTTGGAAACTTCTCTCAGCTCAGCCGGAGAATATGAGAATGTTACAATTATAAAACAAGATTGACAGGATGGATAGTGTTGCACTGGCAGATGACAGTTCCTGGCTGCCTGCCTGGAAGTTATTCACAGCAAGGCCCACACACACACACACACACACACACACACACACACTTTAGAGAGCCCCAACTTATAGATCAAGTGGTCACGAAGAAGGAGGGGGTGGTAGAGAAGGAAAGGGTGTGGTGTGTGTGTATGTGTGTGTGTGTGTGTGTGTGTGTGTGTGTCAAGGTCAGAGCAAACACACAGTGCAAACCTGAAAATACACTCACATAGGGAGTCAGTTTAAGGTATACCCAACATCTAACAACTGCATCAATCAGCATTTCGCCCTCTGATGGAAAACCAGTGCTGTCGGGTTTCAAGATTATTGATTTATTGGACTGTTTTAAACGCTTGTAGCACATTAATAGCTTCAGAAGTGATGAAGTATCACATGTGTCCTCAGAAACATGAAGAGCTGTTAAACATAAATAACATACAGACCTTCATACAGTGTAAAGAGGGAATCTGGAGGTTCTTTACATTTGCACAGTGTGTTTCTCACTGCCTGGTGTATGTGTCATCTTTTTTTGGCCTGAAAACTGCTGCTGGAGTATTTTTTGATCACTTTAAGCAAACAACAAATTTCCTTGACTGGTAGGTGTTTCAGTGAGTACGACAAGCTCTTTTAGCATTTCAGTCATTCAGTGATTGAATATCACTTTTTAACTGAAGAGTTTAACCGTTTTGGAATCTTGAATATTTCTCATAATCACCTCCGAGACTACTCAGACTGGAAACAGGAAATACAACTACCTTCATCCAAAAATAATTAGTTTTTGAAAATAAATATCAAGTCAAAAGTTGTGGTTTTGTGGGAAAAATTAGGCCGTATAAAGTGGAAGTAGATGACACACAGCAAACAAGTTAGACAATGCATCATGACGGCAAAAATAAGGCAACAAAGTCTTCTTGAAGGAGAAGTGACATGACAAAGACATGACTCTCATAGTGATGAGAGCCCCTCGGCCCTCACACAGCGTTACATAAGGAGACTGAAGTCTGAGTTAGTTGGCACCTCTCTCAGATCACAAGGTGCTGGCTGTAAAGGAGTTGACTCTAAGGGCGAACTCTCGCTGCTCTTCATAACTGGACGGGTGGTACGGAAGGTAGTGTGCTTATAGGACTCTGCTGTCTTAATGTGGATCTATTTTTAAATCAGTATCAGCCACATTCAACAGATGGCTGAACATCCAAAATGCCAAACACACACATGCACACACACACAAACTTGTTCTGAGTACTCCCAGAGAAACAGAAAGATGACAAAGCATTTTACAGAGCTCTCAATATAACACTGGTCTGAAACATTAATGATCCACCTTTTATCAGTTATACAAAAAATTTATTTATTTTTACTATTGTGGTTCAGACCGAAAAAATCCCTTTGGGGTTGCATCAGACATAAAAAAAAATACCAAATCAGATATGCAGAGCTACCTGCTGTGGTGACCTCCTGTAAATAAGGGAGCAGCTGAAATCAGCTTTATTGTGGTTCAGACTGAAATTTGTATGAGCTGAATTACAATGAAATTTTGCACAAGAATTAATAGTATCGAGGAGGCTATAGTGTACTGACTTTATTGATCCCCTGATTTCATCTAGTGCCATCATCAGGTCAAAATTTTAGTTTGTCCAATACTTTGGTGCAAAATTAAAGAATTTCTCACTTTCTTAGACTCAATTTCTGAAACAATTTTCTCCAAACTACACCCACACATATTTCACATGTATTTCATATGTAATATTATATCATTAAAACGCAGGAATAACCACAAATAGACTGTTACTGTCATATTCTACAAAGTTATTCACTTATTACTAAAACGAAAATTTTTAAAATAAAATCTATCTATCTATCTATCTATCTATCTATCTATCTATTCCATTATATTAAACTCCAGTGTTTGCGATTACATAACAGTTGACAAGTAATAATGACAATTTTTCCGATGGTACATGGTGTCGTGTTCCGTATTTTTTTTTTCTCCCCTTTTTTGATATCACAAACTTTATGAGTATTTCAAAATAAAAGCATTTCAAAGCGTCTCCACAGATGATTGTGCATTTTATTTTGAAGGCAATCTGGTTGGACAGGGCGTGACAGGTTGGCAGGTTTATCGGTTGCTTGCGCAGGTGAGTTCGTGCTTTTAGGTGCAGAGACGTCATTGCGCAAAAAAAAAAAAAAAAAAAAATGCGGATCTTGTCTTCCAGTCCTGACACCAGCATTGTCTGCACTTCCTGCTGGGAATAGCCGATCGCTTTAAGTGTAAGTAAGGCTCAGTTTTAAATATGATTCATAAACTATTGTCACATGATTTGCAGCTCTCATGGGGTTAAAGTAGCAGAAAACAAAGCGAAGTGTAGTTTGCTTTAGCCAGCAAGTTTATCATTTCCACAATCAGGTAAGTTACACAGTTATAATTCACGCTGTGGAGCTCAGCGTTTAACCTTGTATTTGTTTATAAACAGATAAAAGAAAAGTGAAAGAAACACCGACGTTGGCGAGAAGGTAAAAACAGCTAAGATGGGTGGAATAAGTTCTGTTTGAAGGACCTATAAAGAACATGTTTTGGTGCTTTTTGTTTTCTCTCAGTTTTGTTCCAGGACAGTTATGTTCTCTGGGTTTGAGAAGGGACTGATCAGGCAGGTTTCTCTTTTTCAGAGCCAGCCAAACAGTTAACTGAGACAAAAGCTGTTCTCATGCTTATTTATGCAGCCTGTCTCTTTCCTCTTTTGAGTCCTTGCTTAAAACTACTTTAAAGCCACTCATGTCACACTCTGAGATGGTGAAGTTCCTTTATATACCAAAGAGGTTTCACTTCCCTGTTTTTTTTAAGAGTTACTTCCTTATGTTTAGCAGTTCTCAGTGCAATGTATATGTTACAGTTGTCGAGCATAATGCTCCTTAGACTCTTATCATAGCTGTGGTACAGCCTCATCTGAAGAGTGTTCCAGTCTAGGCTTAGTAAATGGGCTTTGAAACTAAATGTAAATAGTGAGAGAGTGTCTGATTCCTTGAACATGAAACAGGAGGGAGGCCTGCATGACATGGAAAACTGATAGGAGAAATCTGGATGTAGCTTTACATGACAACTCCTGAATTGTTGGAAGAGAGAGTGCAGACGATCCTAAGAGGGGTAAGTAAACCAATATGCTTGATGCACTATAACTCAATTAGGAATTATAGTAGCTTTATACACTTCCAGATACCGGGCTTGGGGTTCAGAAAAGATACGAAGTGACCTTTACTGTCATATCGCTCTCTTCCCTCATATTTTGCATGTTGATTATAAAAAAGTAAAACAAACAACAAGCCCGATTAAAAGAGACAGACTTTGCTTCGATGTTCAGAAAATGATGCTTTTTTCAGGAACATATTGTAAATGAAACTGCATACACAATCATGTGAAAAAGAACGTTTTCACAGGACTTTCTGCAGTCCTGTGAAAACTGAGTACACCCCATGCTCCAGTACCTTGTAGAATCACCTTTAGCATCAATAACTTGAAGTAATCATTTAATCCAATGATTTTATCAGTCTCTCACACCATAGTGGAGGAATTTTGGCCCCTCTTCTTTACAATGTCACTTCAGTTCATTCATGCACAGCTCTCTTAAGGTCTCTCCACAGCATTTAATCACGCTGAGATCTGGACTTTGACTGGGACATTGCAACACCTTGATTCTTTTCTTTTTCAGCCATTTGTTGTAGATTTGCTGGTGTGCTTGGGATCATTGTCCTGTTGCATGACCCAATTTGGGCCAAGCTTTAGCTGTTGGACAGATGGCTTCACATTTGACTCCAGAATACTTTGGTATACAGAGGAGTTCATGTTTTACTCAATGACTGCAAGGCGTCCAGGTCCTGTGGCTGCAAAACAAGCCCAAATCATCACCCCTCCACCACCATGGTTGACCATTGGTATGAGGTGTTTGTGCTGATATGTTGTTTGTTTTTGATGCTGTGCATTATGGCCAAACATCTCCACTTTGGTCTCATCTGTCCAAAGAACATTGTTCCAAAACTCTTGTGGTTTGTTCAGATGCAACTTTGCAAACCTAAGCCAATGCACAGAAGCATTGCACGGTCTGACCTTGGGGTGAATTTGCTGGGACATCCTCTCCTAGGAAGATTGTTGTGGCATTATGTTAACGCACACCTGACCTGCAAACTGCCAACATTTCTGCTTTTACAGAGTTGGTCAGACTTGCTGATGATCACTTAATCAAGTGCATTTGATTAGCAGCACCTGGCTGCTACTTACCTTTTTAATTCCTATGGAAGCAGTAAGAGTGTGCTTAGTTTTTTACAGGGCTGCATAGAGTGAACTTTCTTTTGCAACCTGCACAAAGTGGCTGTTTCACACTTTTTTTTTAAGTGCTCAGTTACCTGGATTCAGCTCTCATCTTTTTGTTAGCAGGTGAAAACCTGAAATGTAGCCAGACCAATCTCGTCATTTGCATGCTCTCTTCTTCTTTCTTTCAGAATATTACTTTTCATGTGTATAGTTCATGACTTTCAGCTTCAGTTGTATTTTGTCTTGAGTGCTAATTAGCAATCATACTGTCATAACATTGTATATTGCTGTGATCAACCTACCCCGACTTTATTATCATAGCAGGATTTCTTGCTTTATATCAACCTATTAGCACTATCATTATTAGCATTTGAGTACTTTAACTCAAAGCACTCTGATGTGAAACTCAAGCTACAGTTTATGACTGTAGTTTGCACCTATTCTGAACAGCCTATACTTTAGATATATATAAATGTGTACTGTACAGCTCAGTGTTAACCCCTTTGTGATATTTACTAGCTGCACTTCCCAGAGCTGGTGAGATGGAGGAAGCGTACAGTGAACTTTACCAGCAGTTTCTGCGCCTGAGATCACTTTGTCTGAAACAGGCAGCTCTGTTGCATCAACTCACAACAGCCCTGCAGAAACAGCAAGGTCTGTGTATGAAAAAAACTATAATGCTCTTAAACCGCTTGTCAGTCATGATGCTTCGAGTACTTAAACAACTATTTTTGTGCAGGTGCATCAGTTTCTAATGGCGAATTCAGTAATGTGATGTCCATTCCTGTCCAGTTTACTCATGAAATCCCTGCATATCTCCTTGAAAAGCCTCAAACATTAACGTCCACGACACAAATCCCTGCAGCACAGTGTGGCATTGATTGCCATTCAAGAAGTGTGAAGAGCTTCCCTGATCTCCTTGCTGCTGATATGTCCAAACTCTGTGTTGATATGCCCTCTCAAAGAAAGGAAGGTGTGAAGGCAGAGGAGAAATCCACATTGTTCCTACCACTGGACTCCTTGGGGTACCATGTAAGCTCTACCAATGAATCCAAAAATTCAAAGAAAAGTCATCTTGGTGGAGACAGAACTCTACACACAGTCAGGGTAAGGGACAAGTTATGCGTATAGATATTTACATTGTCACTGTGTTTTACTATGCTCTTCACATACGTGTTCTCTGTGGTTTTTGTTAGATGCCTATGATGGACTATTGCTCTCTGGTTGATGACTACCACCGTGGATCTGGCGGGGCAATGTTATCGGACGTGGCTTTACAGTCTCACGTTTGTGAGTTTTGCCAGGCGGTTTTCCCTGGACACACAACTACAAGAGGAGAGTTCCTACGACATCTTGACACTCATGTCACCTAGATTTAAAGAATTTTCCTCTTGACATATGATTAACAGTATGTGTTCATATGATATGCTGTGATGGTGCATGCATAAACCAATCAGTCTGATCCCAGCATTGAAATGGACCTGCAGTTTGACTGTATGTCTCTGAATGAACTGTGCAGAGGCTGATATAGCTTTCTGTCTCTTTGGTCTAAAATGAATAGTAGAAATAGACTTTTGAGTTTTTGTTGCATGCATAAACTGTATCAGAGGTGTAATCACATAATTCTTGGAATGGACATATTAAAAAAAACCTTACCTGATTTAAATTTGGCCAATCCTCTACTCAAGATCATCTTCTCAGGCACTTCTGGACAAGCAGAAATTTCTCAACTTGATTTTATTTTCGGGAAGTAGGTAAAGTTGTAGAAAGGCAAATCTTTGGTGAGCAAAGATTGTGATATTTTGGCCAAAAAAACCACGTGCTATGTGTTATGTGCACTCGAGCACATGATGGGATAGTACAACTCTCTGCTGACAGTCTCACCCTGAGGGAAAGATTGGCAGTGCATAGCATGCATGACAAACCTTCTTCTGTTCTTGCTTCTTACCTGGAACTCTTGAACTTAAAACTGGTCGCTGGAGACCCAGCTAACATCACAAAAAAATTCAGCTCAGTTTGAAACACAAGCTGAAGTCGGCTCTCTGTACAACTTTGAGGTCTCTGGGTAAACTGCAGTATGCACAGTGTAAGTGGTCTTAACAGACCTTCCACAGAGTGATTTTAAAAAAGCAGTGGCGCTGGAAGCTGTCTGAACACGCCCAAGAAAATGACCCTGAGGGGGAGATCAAAAAAATTTATATCAGGTTTGTGTTTCGATTTTTTTATCAGCCTGTTCCTGGAACCTATTACGACAAAGCCAGCATGACGTCACCCACTGGTCCTGTGGATTTCAGTGTTGAAGCCTCAGTTTCCATCTTGGATCCACCAGCCTGGATCTTACTGAGAAACTGAGGACAGTGCATGCTAATGGTACCAACTTGTTGATCACAAAGCCATGGCCTAACACATACCCTGCTTTATTGTCCATATTACTCTAAATGGGACCATAAATTAAAAAATGAACATGTTGTAAGGCAAATGCTTACTGAGATCTTAATTCAGGTGAGAAGTACAGGCATTTTCTCCAAGACTTCTCTATAATTGGTGCTATTCTTTTCAGAGCATTCGTTAGAAACAGACGAATATTATTCTGTTACTCTGTGCAGTCCACTGATTTTATCACTCTCTGTTAATCGTGGGTAAATTACACCTAAGCTCTCTGTGTTTGTGACAAGATACTAGTAGTGTTTTTTCTTCAGGCTATGAGAGCACAAAATATAGTCCATGTTGTGTCAACATCCAGTTAAGGCATCTGGTCTTCATGTACACTGATTGTGGTCATCTTGAGATGTTTTAATGCAGCCAGAAAACACAAACTTGTTTTTCCACCTAAAAGAAGCCACTGGATGGATTTTTTTTTTAACTAAATGCAAGTGTTCAGGGGAAAGAAAGAAAGAAAGAAAGAAAGAAAATCCTGATTAAAAATTGTCCACTATTCTGTTTCTAGTCTTAAAGTCTAATTTTACTATTATTCATAAATCACAGGTTCAGAAATTCTCCTATATGTTTATCTGTTGTAGCAAAGTAATTTTTGTTGGTTATTTAATCTTTTGTGTGTTATGGATGAAGGCAGGTATGGAAAGTGAAGCCTTCTGTTGTGTTTATGATCTTAAGTTGGTATCTTTCCACATGGTGTCATCCTCTTCTAATCTATAGCAAAGCTGCTGAGATGGGTTACTAACCAGTTAACCAGTGAACATTAAACCATTATGTGATACTAATTTTGCATGCGATTATTTTGGATGCAAATCTCAAACTTATTTTTTTCTTATATTCTCGATTTCTTCTTCCTATAAATATGGCACTATTTTAACACTCTTTTTAAGCCTGGACAGGCAATTAATTAAAAATGTAGTGTTGATTAATTTTACTGAAACCTCTCTTACTGTCTTTTGGAACTGCAAACATTGTTAACTTTGTAATGTTGCCAAATAAACATTATACGCAGAAATGGCTCATCGGAACTATCCTACCAATCATCAAATCACAAAAAAAGGTTGAATGCTGATAACGTGAAGTCCCACTTTCATTATTTTTAACAGACAATCTGCTCTCATTTTATGTTTTCAGTCATATCAGCTGTCTGTTGCTAAGCCAAGTTACAGAGAAAAAAAGCCAGATCTAAGAATAGCCTAAAGATTTAACTCCCTAATTAGTGGTGCTGACAGCTGATTGATGATGTGGCTCCCTTCATCTGTTGCCACACTGACTGTCTCTCATAATCACACACCAACTAGGATGTAATTGCTCTTTTATAATAAAAGCTCAATGCATTTTTTTCACATAAAAATCACCATTAACTTCTGACCAGGCTTCTTTGGAAGTGGTCCAGTTGGTAGAAGGATTGTAATTCAATAACAAGACTTAAAAGTCTTTAGCTGTCTGTAGCTGTGCTTTGAATGTCAGCAGGCTAACATGCTCAAAGTAATCCAAGCTATGTTCACTCTCTGAGTGTGTTACTATGATAATATTTGCTATTTGGCAGTAAAGATACAGTACAGCTGAGGCTGATGGGAATGATATGAACATAAGTGCTGGATAAACAGATCATTTGATATGATGAAGGTACTTGATGAAAAGCCAGGGTCTCACATTTGTACAGATCATCCTCTGAGAAACATGAATGTCTTGGAGTCAATTTCATAATTGTGTAGATATGCACTCACTGACCACTTCATTAAGTACACCTGCTCAACAGCTGGTTAATACAAATATCTAATCAGCCAATCACATAGCAGCAACTCACTGCATTTAGGCATGTAGACGTGGTCAAGACGACCTGCTCAAGTTCAAAC
Source organism: Heterochromis multidens (assembly GCA_015108495.1). Classification (NCBI taxonomy): domain Eukaryota; kingdom Metazoa; phylum Chordata; class Actinopteri; order Cichliformes; family Cichlidae; genus Heterochromis; species Heterochromis multidens. The sequence goes on along the minus strand of VUQS01018320.1, from coordinate 22,469 downwards.
TGAGCATCAGAATGGCAAAGAAAGGTGATTTAAGAGACTTTGAATGTGGCAGATGGGCTTGTCTGAGCATTTCAGAAATTGCTGATCTACTGGGATTTTCCCACACAACCATCTCGTTTACAGAGAATGATCCAAAAAAGAGAAAATACCCAGTGAGCGGCAGTTCACTGGGTGAAAATGCCTTGTTGATGTTAGAGGTCAGAGGAGAATGACCAGACTGCTTCGAGCTGAGAGGAAGGCAACAGTAACTCAAATAATCATTCATTAGACCCAAGGTATGCAGAAGAGCATCTCTGAATGCACAACACACTAAACCTTGAAGCAGATGGGCTACAGCAGCAGAAGACCACCGGGTGCTGATCCTGTCAGCTAAGAACAGGAAACTGAGGCTACAATTCGTATAGGGTCACCAAAATTGGAGATTAGAAAATTGGAAAAATGTTGCCTGGCCTCTTTCTGCTGTGGCATTCAGACAGTAGGTTCAGGTTAATTTAGTGTAAAGAACAAAGCACACATCCATCATGCCTTGTATCAATGGTTCAGGCTGGTGGTGGTGTAATGATGTGGAGGTTATTTTCTTGGAACACTTTGGTCCCTTAGTACCAATTAAACACCACAGCCTACCTGAGTATTGTTGCTGACCATGTTCATCCCTTTATGACCACAGTGTACCCATCTTCTGATGGCTGCTTCATACTGTAACATGCCATGTCACAAAGCTCAAATCATCTCAAACTGGTTTCTTGAACATGACATTATACTCAAATGGCCTCCATAGTCACCAGATCTCAATGGAGTAGAGCACCTTTGGGATGTGGTGGAATGGGAGAGTCTCATCATGGATGTGTGATGCTATCATGTCAATATGGACCAAAATCTCTGAGGAATGTTTCTAACACATTATTGAATCTGAGCCACAAAGAATTAAAGCAGCTCTGAAGGCAAAAGGGGTTCCATATTAGTCTGGAACTGAAGGACTCCTTGCACAGTAATGCTTAGTTTTACACACTGTATGCAGTGCAAATGGTTGTGAATTTTGTTACAGTGACTGTAACCAAACTCAAAATAATTCAAAATACTGAAGCTGATCCCTCTGGGTGGTCTGATTGTTGTGTCTATGTGGTCTCTGGTGTCTGAAAACCAGCGGCGTGGATGAGTGCTGCTGACATCACTGGTACAGGTGAGTCATGTCGGCATTGAGGCTTGATGCACAGCATCAGCGCAACTAAAAAGACGACAGCAGAGGTGTTGCTGGCTGTGTGACGCAGCTCCTGCAGCCTCTTCCTCACATGAGAGCTGCCAAGAAACAACTGACTCTTTGTGGAAAACAATACGACATACTGTGGCCTTAATCAGTAAAATAACATTTATTGAGATCTAACAAAATAAATAATCTGTTTGCGACAATAAACTGAGGAGGTTACTAATGCTGAAGAGACAGGAAGGTGTGACTGATGCACAGCAAGCTCCCTCACAGACAAACTCAGTGATTAGTATATAAAATCACAATACTGTTACACATGTTAACACCCCGTCGGGGGCCAAATAGGTTCAAGCTCCAATAGATTTATTTCTCTAAATTCCTGCATGTGGGCAGCATGGTGGTGCAGTGGTTAGCACTGTTGCCTCACAGCAAAAAGGTCCTGGATTTGAATCCACCATATGGCTGGGGCTTTCTGTGTGGAGTTTTCATGTTCTCTCCATGTCTGCGTGGGTACTCCAGCTTCTCGTCACAGTCCAAAGACATGCAGTTAGTCGGATTATTGATTCTAAATTGCCCAAAGGTATGAATGGTTGTCTGTCTCTCTGTGTTAGCCCTGCGACTGACTGGTGACCTGTCCAGGGTGTACCCAGCCTATCGCCCTATGGCAGCTGGCATAGGCTCCAGCGCGCCCCCCCGACCCTGAATGGATAAGTGGAAGAAGATGGATGGATAAAAATTCCTGCATGTGTTTTTATTTTCCCAAAGCATAGAAAGTAAAGCAAGATTAGCCACCCTAATATGGTATCTGCCTCAGAGGACAGAAGAACTGACATAAGGTTCACCTTGTTAATCTAAGACTACAAAAAATATCATCCCAAAGACAGACTGCCATAGTGTATATTTCCAGTACACCTAAAAAAAAATCCAATCCAAAAAAAAATTCTTAAAATTATAAATCTTACAACTTAGTTTTGAATGTAGGTTTCTCAAAGGCTGTACAATGGTACCTTTAGTGCACGAGATTAAACTATAGATGACAGAGAGGAGCAGCTGAGCTCAAAGCTGAATTCTTCCCCTTGCTGAAGGAACCGCGAGCAAGATGCTGTAACCAACCCTGAAAGCTGATTTCACAGTAAACACTGTTCCTATTTCATGCCACCCAGCTCAGAAACAGTGCTCTGTGTACACTTTCACATAATGAAAGAGGATGAAATATAATATTACCATCATATCAGCCGTTTGTGCAACAGAAAGTTGTGAGCGAGGCTTTTTTTTTTTTTTTGGATCTGATGGGATATAAGTTGACACAGCAAAAGACAAAAGGCCTCTCATCCTCATAGTTGGGTTTGCTTGCATGCTCACATAAATCTAGATGAAAACACATGCCAAAAAAAGGCTTTATCTTAAAAATATTCTTCATGTTTAACTATACCACCAGAACATCTGTTTGTTTCCTGAGAGTGAGGAGCTTCAGGGGGTTAATCCTACTGCTTTTACGCTCTAACTTGCTGCAAGTGTTATTAAAAGTCTCTCTGCTAAACACACGCTTCCTCTACACAACTACATTGTGTTGCTCAGTGCGGAGGAACTGGAGAATTAGTTTCCAAAGTTGCAGTGCCCCCTGCTGTGTTGAGCCCATTTTGTCTCAAGCAGGTGGCACGTCCAACACACAGCAATGCTCACAACAAAGTAATTCAGTTTTGTTTTGTTTTTTTTTAGCATTTTTTTCTTGTATCAGCTCAAATCTGTGGGACATTTTGTCCATGTGTTAAAAAAAAAAGTCTCTCTCCTTTGTATTCACTGAATATAAAATCAAAAACATTTTGAACTTCATTCACAACTTCAGGATTCAGAAGTCACTGCAGATTTATAATATCAGTTGCTGGTAAATTCTCACATTTCCTGTACTGGATTGAAGTCAATGAGAATCGTCTCTCCATCAGATGTCAGTGAAGTACATGTGGCCTGTTTAAAAGACTCTGACTGGAGCTCACTGGCAGGCCCACGTTCAAGTTCTCTGATATGCCCCGAGGGTTTCATTTCCCTCGATGGTTGGAGTCATCTTTGGTGACACAAGGGCTACTGCTCCTGCACGCTGCTATCGAGCTCTGCCTCTCCACTTTAATGTCATGGTCTGTGGAGAGATGCAAATTTTAACATGAGACCTGATACGAAAATTATCTTAAGAAAGAAAAGTATACCAATCAGGCACAACGTTAAAACCTCTGACGGATGAAGTGAATAACACCGATCGTGTCATTACAAACAGGTGTTCTGCTGGAAAACTTTTGTGTCCTGGCATTCATGTAGATGTTACTTTGACAAGCACTAACCACCTAAACAGTGTTGCAGACCAAGCACGCTCTGACCACGCTGCAAAAAGGGATCAGGAACGGCTAGAGGAACAGGGGAAAAAAAACTCCAAGGTGCTGACCTGACATCCAAATCCCCCAGATTCCAATCTAATTGAGCATTCATGGGAAAAAACATGTACAAGCCTGATTCATGGGGGAAACCCAGTAGACCCAAAAGATCTGCTACCAAAGTCCCAGCTCTGGACTCCACATGACATTCCTAAAGGACCCGTGCTCACACCGTGACAGGTCAGAGATGTTTTGGCAGCACAAGGGGGACCTACACAGGTGGTTTTAATGCTGTGGCTGATCAGTGTATATAAAAAGCACTGAGCATTAGAAACAGCTCCAATCTGAAGCAGGTGGTTTTTAGGGGAAGTGATCTAATTACACACTTATATTGATTTAAAGGTTGATGCTCTTGGTTAATGCAAAATCAACAGCACATCACTTTAACGAAGGACAGGCAGCCGTCATACAGATGAGTATCAGTTAGGGCTACACAGTAATCAAGATGAAACTAGTGATTTAGGGCATTTGAATAGTGGTTTGGGGAATTCACCAAGACACTCTCCCACATGGAGTGAAGTCATCATGGTTTGTATGACCGAGCAGCTCGATAACAAAATGTCTCCAGAGTTGCACAGAGAGAGAGAGAGCGAGTTTAATGATTTTTTGTTTTTTGGCTGGTAATAAGGCAGTGATGAAGTCAGCAAATCAAGTGAGCAAGACAGAAAAGAAATTAAAAAAAAGGCTGATGTTTACTGTGTATTTGTAAAGCGCCAACAACATAAACACACTTGTAAATCTATTTAATTTATTTGCTCCTCAGTGTCTATGTGCGTGTCCACATAACACATAAACAGCATTATTTTTAATATATTAAAAAAAAAAAAATCACATCATCAGTAAAATGTCTGCAAAAACGTGTGCGGTTAGACTGCATCATCTTGAGGATGTTTTTTTTTTTATACAATGGAGTATGTGAAGCCATATCCTGACTAGATATGGTGACAGCAGAAGATAAGAAACCAGTCAGTGACGTTGGAAGGAAGTGAGAGAAAGTTCTGATTAATGAGTGAAACATAAGAAGGAAACTTGGATGAGTGAGCGATAGGGAGAGAGAGAGAGAGAGAGACAGAGAAAACACGACAAAGTGAGAGAGATCTGTGCCAGAGATGAAACATATGTCATTTTTTTTGTTGTTTCCGCAGTCCTTTTGGTAGAGGGAGAAGATGTATAAAAAAGACTGTGCCATTTCCCTGCCCACAGGTTTTTATTTTTGTACACTGTCGCTTGGTGAGTCAATGCAACGCCCCTCCAATTACCTCCCACTCCTTCGCCCCCACGCCCCATCCATCCCGCCCTTCAGCCCACGCACCTAACACACTCTGACGTCAGTAGCTGCTGAAAGGGGGGGTCCGATTCTGCCGCCCACAGAGTACTTCCTATCGCCCCCCCCCCCCCCTATCCACCCCCCTCCCCCCCCCCCCCCCCCCCCCCTTT
>VUQS01018314.1:24167-37642 GCA_015108495.1 Heterochromis multidens | reverse complement strand
TTTTAACATTTGACCTGTGATACTCTTTTAAAAAAAGTCAATAACTAAGTATTGACTTTTTTCAACTTTTTTTTTTAAACAAACACAAGCTCCTGGCTTGCTTCAGTACAGACACTATGCTGAGCTAACCCAGCAAACATTTTCATGTTGAATAACAGGCTGTCTTTTACTGCATGAATAGTCTTGGTTGAAAAATATTTAAAAATGAAAGTTGTACCAATGTTGAATTCGTAATGTTGCTGTCTGTTGGACATCCTTCTTGGAGAGTAGGGGTCATGCTGTGACAATCCAGAGAGGTAGCCTAAGTTCTTCATGCAACAAATTATAATTTTATACATAAATATGGCATAAAAGAGGTGTTTATGTTTGAGGAAAAAAATTGTGTCCTGTAATAGCGTGAGCAGACGTGTAGCTGTCTGTTCACAATCATTTAACAGAATTACTTTGCAATCGGGTATTTTCTTTAAAAAAGAAAGATGTATTAGTTTTCCTATCTAAACAATGTGAACAAAATTTTTTGATTTTTACATCAGTGTTTCAGCTATGATTGCTGGGAAGCTTATGGACTCTTGGCTCGCTTCAGTACAAACATGGAAGTAGGATCAATCTGCCCATTTAATTCTCAACAAGAATTAGATGGATTTATATTTCCCAAAATGTCTACTATTAAGAGATTTTATTGGTAATAATAGAGGGAGCCTGAATAGGCCTGAATGTGTTTGCGTGTGTCTCTCTGTGTTGCATGTCCTTCACCATCCTTTAAAACACACAATGCCCAGCTCAGCCGAGAGGCTTTGTAATGTGCTGTCAAAATCCATTTATCTCCGTTATTTGGCCGCACTGCTGCACCATGAGTGCACAGTAGGGGTAGTGGGTTTGGTACTTTGGATCTGTCACTGCCTGTTACTGTGTGGTATTCCACAAGTTCATCCTTTTATTCTCTTTCTCTCTTTATTTTTTTTACTTGGATTTGTTTTCGGTCTCCCACATTGCTCATAAGCAGTTATTGCTGTGGTGTTCTTGTTTCCCAAAAAGCACTTATCAAGTAAAATTGATTTTCTGTGGCTGCTTCAGCCTGTATTTCTTAATGCTACTATATTTTTTTTTTATGTTTATTCCAACATTTTTAGTAAAACAACTAGTGAAACTTTTATTCCATGGTAAATTGGGAGTCCACCAGTCATAGAGCTCAGCAATATATCACTAAAGCTGCTTTAGACAGTATTTGTTTTATTCACCTTGCATCAAAAGACTATTATAAATGTGAAAGTGGCCAGTCAGTTAAACCCAGGGAGAATAATCAGGGCTCTATTTAACTGGATTTAGTACAAAGACATGAGTTTTAATATGTTTATCTTTGACTCAGTGAGAAGCATTTTTCAGCCTTATTTTTCCCGTCTGTGTCTTCACTATTTTCATTTGGTCTTGGAATACAACTGTCATATCAACTTTGATGTCGTGTACACCTTGTTTAGCTGCCACCAGGTGCCTGAAAAGTCAGATATCTAGCTTTTACACAAAACAATGCAAATAAATCCTTTCAGTAGGGTGTGTTTCCAAGTAAAATTTTTTATGATCAAAATCTCCTTTTCTTTTTAGCTGTTTGGAGATCTTTCTGTGGTTTACTGTTTGATTTACTCTTTTTGCTGTTTTCGTTCCCAGATTCAGAAGGTAGAAGTTTATCTATGAAGCTCTTTCATAAACCTACTGTACACTAAGAAACAAGACTGTTAATGCATTTGAATGTTACTCTGTGTCTGTAGGATATTTACACATAGCCATCATTTTTTAAAGTTGACAATACTGGTTGTCATAAGTTAGGCTTAAAGCTATTTAATGGCCAAAACAATAAAACGGTTTTACTGTAACATATTAGCCACTGATGGTTTGGTGCCTTATAAGAAAACTTTATTAATGGTTCTTAGTCTGATTCAATGTGACCTTGTGATCCCATACCAGCTTATCTAACCTTGCGGATGCTACTGCTCAATAGCCTTGCTATTGTCTTTAGTCACTTAGTGCTTATCTTGTCTAGTCATCAGATTAGACTTAGTCAGTTATATCTAAAAATTAAATAACACAGTACTTTTGCCTCTGGTAGAGTATTGCAGAAAATTTGAAATTGCATTAAGAATCACAAGAACAATGGAACTATGAGCATCTCTCTCTTTATTGATTTTGAACTCAGGCAGTTGTGACCAATTTAGGCTCTGTTATGAGCTTTTTGCCACTGGAGAGGATGCAGGGCCACACTGAGGATAGATAGTGTATGTTGGGGTTACATGTTGGGATGGATTTGTGGAAAGATTAAAGCAGGTAGGCTTATTGATTGGCAGATAGGTAGTAGTGAGGTGGCTATTGATTGGGCAAACAGCCAATTTTTGACCTCGAAGTACACTGGGTGAATCAATTGGCTTAATCCAGTGGGAGAGGAAACAAATGAATGGTTAGTCCTGTATTTTTGGTGTTATTTGTCCTCTTTTTGTGGTTAATGAATCTCTTCAGTTACTTAAATAATAAATAAGGATAATTAATGTCATCTTGGTGTTACTGTATGCACATTATGTGTGGTAGAAAAGAGTCCCCTCTTTCTACCACAAAACATAACAAAATAATCCACATACATGCTTTTTTAATGTCAGTCTGCTAGTCCAGTTGCATTAGTTTGACCTTTTCAGATTGGCTGGTCAATCAATACCAAAAAAGATACAGTGGATACCTTTTATACAACTATATACTTATAGTTGTGTTTAGAATGTTAAAACTGCCAAATCAAAGTCTGATGCCACATAATAGCCAAAATGCATTGCCATTATTGGGATGTGAAAGCAGTTTGTTGAAAATTGATGAAAAGACAATAAACATGCCAGTTTATTATGAACACCAAGCTAAAGCCAGTGCAGTCTACATGCATTATTTTGACAGATGCTTCCATTAATTTGACCAGCCTGGAACATTAAGCCTTCATCAAGGGAGTATTTTTATCATTACTGATTGTCATCCATTAGTCTTAACTTGTATTCCTGGATTATATAAAGACCATGTTGTTGTATAGCATTATTGCTTTTTTACATTAGTTGAGGAAATGAAATAAAAGACTGAGACATGGTCTAAATGTGGTAAAAACTATGGGATTAAAAGAAGTGCATGGCAGACCTGTATCACCTAACACACCACCATCTCCCCACCTGCCAAGCTAACAGCTGCAGGGATTTGAAACAGTAGCGTAGTTCCTGACAGTAACATGACTGGATCAGAGATACCCCACCAAATTAGGTCAGCACTGGTTGGATCATTGCTCCTGTCTGACTGAGAGAGGTCAGTGTTCTCACCTTGTCTGGCATGGCTTGCTCATATGCCTTCCTGCGCTGTATGCACACAGAGCTGGGAGACAAAGTCTGCTAACAGCACAGCAAAATGGCCACGCTTCAGTGCTCCCCACTATAGCTTTGCCTGCAGACTGGAAAACACAAAACCAAGTGAAGTGTGGTGGCAGGCTGGTTTATATAGTGTAAGTTCAGGGGGAAATGGTGTGCACACTTTAATGTGTCACAGTGCTTTTAATTAATGATTCTGTAGAGCAAGGGTTAACGGGACTGCGAGCATGGAACAGTGAATTGCCCAGAGAATTAATATAATTGCACATTCAAGATGGATTTGTATGAAAGCTGCTATAATCAATATTTGTATATTAACAATGGATTTGTAATGTGAATGAGCTTATAGCTCATGGTTTGAGAATGAGCCAGCCAAAGAATTCACCCCAAGGGACACCTACCTCTGTGAGACAATAGAACAAGATTAAAGCCGCCACAAGTAAAGTGTGTCATATTTCTGAGAACAAAGCAAAAGTGGAAAACTGTGATTTGATTAGAATGAGAGATTATCTTTTGTAGAAAAAAAGCTGCAACAATGAAAGCTAAGCAGCAACTAACTTTAGTATTTCAACATTAACCAGCTGTGTAAATAAAGTAAAGATTCAGCTCACGCTGAGTTTACAACTCCTCAACAGTTGTAAACCGCTCCACCATTTTCCTCCTCCTGCATATGAACTGAAATCAGCTGATTGTAGCACAAGTGCACAGGAAGAGAAAAAGCATGTTTTTTTCTTTCTATCTGCCAGGCGTGCAGATTACTACCTACTACCTTACTCGTGTTACCTTTGTAACGCGAGTAACATAATTGTAACTGTAATGTAATTACTGAATTTAGTACAGTAACGTGTTACATTACTGTGTTACTGGAAAATGTAATGTGATTACAGTACAGATTACACCCAATACTGGCCATGACATGTATGAGGGCAGCAAGACACTGGTGACGTGTGTGGTAGGAGTGACATATGGGTTCAAGGTGGAGGTGGGATTACATCAGGAACAGGCTCTGAGCCCCTTCTTGTTTGCATTGCTGATGGACAGCCTGACAGTTGAGGTTGAGCAGGAGTCTCCATGGACTATGATGTTTGCAGATGACATTGTGATCTGTAGCAACAGTAGGGAGAAGGCAGAAGCCTACAGAGGTGGAGGTATGCTCTGGAGAGAAGACGAATGAAAGTCAGTAGAAGCAAAACAGAATAAATGTGTGTGAATGAGAGGGAGACCGGTGTAACAGAGAACCTTTAAGGAGTAGAGGTAGTGAAAGTGGATGAGTTTAAATACCTGGGGTCAATGCAGAAAAAGCAATGGACAGTGCACAAGAGAAATGAAGAAGAGAGTGCAGGCAGGGTGGAGTGGGTGAAGGCGAGTGTCAGGGGTGATCTTTGACAGAAGGATAGCAACAAGAATGAAAGGGAAGGTTTGCAAAATGGTCGTGAGACCTGCTATGATGCATGGTTTGGAGACGTTGGCAGAGCTGAAGATGCCAAAACGTTTGTTGGGAGTGATCTGGAGGGACAAGATTAGACATGAGTACATCAGAGGGACAGCTCAGGTTGAGCAAGTTGGAAACAAAGTTAGAGAGGCAAGGTTGAAATGGTTTGGACGTGTGCAGAGGAGGGATAGTGGATATATTGGACAAAGGATGTTGAATATGGAGCTGCCAGGCAGGAGGAAAAGAGGAAGACCACAGAGGTGGTTGATGGATGTGGTGAAGGAGGACATGCAGAGGGTTGGTGTAATAGAGGAGGATGCTAGAGATAGGGTGAGATGGAGACAGATGATCCACTCTGGCAACCCCTAAAGGGAATAGCCAAAAAAAGAAGCTAGCCATTCTAGATGGGAAATGAGAGTGGGTTAAAAAGAACTTTAAAATATGAGTATGAAATCACACTCAGATGTGTGGATTTTTAGTTTTATTTCACAAAAGATAAGATGTATGTGGTATTTTTCACAGTTTTATAAGGTTTCAGTGCTGGCTTTTCTAACAAGCTAAAATTACCTGCACTTCATGTAACATAAACTAGGTTTCATTTTTTTTTGTTTTTTTTATAAAAATCATTAAAAAACCATTGTCTGCTAAAATTCTTGTTCCACAAGCAAAACAAAATTTTAATAGGCGTTAAGTGACCAAGGCTATATAGTGCAATAATTTTAAGTATGGCTTTCTGTCCTGCAGCTTTAACCTATTACTTAGTTCAGCCTTATGGCGCTCATCATCAGTATCTTTAGCGTTAGCACACCTAATAGCTTTAGCTCTTGAGCATAGGCAGCAGCTAAAAGCTAGAATTTAGAGTTCAAAAATAAAAATAAAAGTATAAAATGAAATAATGTATCTCCAAATAAATGTTAAACTGACTTTGTCAAGATTCTAAATAATGTTTCTGTCATTTCCTGTTTTATTTTGTAGTCCTTGTTTGTCTTCAATTTTAGTTTCCACTAACTCTACTTCTGCCCTTCTGTTTCCCTCCAATTTTCAGAACCACCTGTGTTCAATTAGCCAGTCACTCACCCCAGTATATGTACCACCTGTCACTCACCTTTCAATTGTGTTTGTTTTCACAGCAGTTAATCTTTATGGCTATTCTTAGTATATTTTCTTTATTGCATTCCTTCTGTATGACCTTTTGGCGTTTACTCTTTTTTTTGCCTCTTGTCTGCCTCCTGCCTGATTTGTTTGCCACACTAACTGACCTTCTGTGAATGACCTCTTCTTGCCTAGTGATAAAGATTTTGATTTTGAATTATTTTCTGTCTTGGATGACCTGGGTTTGTACCATCTTGCCTGTAAACCCGTACTTTTATTATCTGAACTCTCCTCTAGCACCAAAAAAGTCAAACGCTTAATTTGTAAAATACTTTTAGTGTAAGAATTCACTCCCATTAGCCACAACATTACTTGTTCCCACTTATATTTACTGATGATTAGGAAATGTTAGCCTGTAGGCCAGGTTCAGGCTCAGAGGCAGACCACATACCTACAAATTTTCTTGCTTGTGAGGTTTAACACTGGAACAAAAACTCACCCTGCGATGCCATGTTTGAGGATGGCAGTATACTGTCAACCACGGCTGTAGATGTTGATTGATTATTAGAGGGGAGACATCAAGCAGAGAGTCTGGGGGTTCTCTCCTAGGAAATTTTGAGTATCAGATCATTCATTTTCTGCATTCTGGCAAATTGTTATGCAGCAATTTGTACATTTCCTGGATCAATTTTTATTTTAAATGTATTTATTCGTGTGAAGGAAAACACAAAAATCAGGCACCAAGTAACAATTCAGAATGTACACAGTCAGGCTCTTTGGTATTTTGTTTTGCTTTCAAATAAATAATAATTTCTCTCATTTACTATTATGCCTGTTGTGCCAGTACACATAGGCATGATTTACTCTTCTGTCCTCTATTGTGTTTGCCTGGTTTTAAACATGAGTCAGAATGTAACGACCTAAAAATAAAAAGGTCTGTCGAGTATCAGCCTACTGTTGTGTCTTTAGTAATATTAATCTAGTTCCCTCTGGATTTTGAGGCTCAGATGCGTTTCAGAAAGATTTCTGCTCTCGTTCTGGAATGATTTATAAGGAATCGTGTACATGAGGCTGACTGAAAACGGAGAGAATTAGTTAACTAGCGACACTTCTAAATTTGGAAAAACAATGGCTATCAACTGGTTTTAAGATAGAAGAAACTCCTCCTTTTCCCTTCTAGTTTCTCCCATAAGCTGTATATAAAAGATGGACTTTTAACACCATAGCATTTTAGCTGCAGTCATCTTGGTTTTCAAGAGCCACAAGTTACTGTATTTGCACGAGAGTTATTAACTCATGTTAGCAAGAAAATACTCACCAAAGTGAAACACAAACTTGTTGGACAGCCTGTACCTCAAAGCAGGTACACATTCCTTGTCAGATAATTCCATAAAAAATGCTTAGACCAATCAACTCCAGCTGCCTATATGAACACCTGTCAATCAAAGTGACCACACCCTAACTCGAGTATAAAGTTGGATAAATAAATAAAAAATTATATATATTATAAAAAAAGAATCAGGAAACTATCAATAGATACCCAAACCATTTCGTGAACCATGCTGTAAACACACTTTTTAATGCACTAACACAGTAAACAATTCAATGACCGTTACTGACTATTACTGCACTTCACATGGTATAACTACAAACATTAGTCAAAGGAATAAAACAGAAGTTTTTTCTGAAAAGGCAAACGCCTTAAAAAATGTTTGGTCTTTGTAGCGCTTGACCTTTAATATTTTTAGGTTATTCAGTCAGCATGAGGCTTTGTGTTTATCAAAGGTGCTTTGCCTCTAGGCACCGTATCATGCTGATGTCTGTAATCCAAGCACGAAGAGTTAAATAAGCCCTGGAGTTCCTGATCTGTGACGAACTCACTGGAACACCTCCAGCTGTCTGCTAACATTATCTGCCCTCCTGTTTAATGGCAGTGGTCATTTTTCTGGAGGCTCATTGATGCTTTTAATTGTTTTAGCACTACCTGGTTGGGGTGAGTTCACATGTGTGTCACAGATATATTTCACACAGTGAGCTGAAAGACCTTATAGAGTTTTCTACACTAAGAATTATTGAGGAGATGTCAGATATAAGCACATTAATACATATTAGGCTTCACAGTATCAGCTTATGTAGCTCTTTGCTCAAGTGCTTATATGCCAACTGAATCTTTCATAGTACTGCAAAGCCTCCAACTCCCCTTTCTGTTGATATTGTTGTCTTGCAGGAAAAGTCCCTGTGGCATGACTTTATCAGAGATCAGTGTTTCTCTAACACAAATGGAGGCACTGTGCACTGAGATTAGCTAATGCACTACCTTTGGGCAATGAATGTAAAACCCATCCCCTTTATCAAACTGTGTTAGAGTCACAGTATTGTCGCCTTTCATGCCAAGATGCCACCCCCCCTAGGTCTGACAAGCACAATGATTTTCTGTTGTTTTGAATAGAAACTGAAAGCACAAGTTAGTAGGGCACTATAAGCTGTGGCATCGCCAAGCCCCCTTTCACACCCTTTGTGACCCACACAGTCATCGCAATGCTGTCTTGTGTCACTCAGCCAGAAGGTGTGGAGGCTTTTCTTATAGGGCCTGGGTGGAGTAAATGGAAGCAGATAATGTGGGGGCATCGCAATAAAACAATGGTGCATTCTTGTTCCTTTATATAATTAGTAAAACTGGGGATTTAATTCCTTTTTTTTTTTTTTTTGCAATGTCTAAGATCCAATTCCACTCCTGTTACTTTTATATGCTATTATTCTAATGTATGCTTATTTTTAATATCCCCACTGTCCACTTCCTGCCTTCTGCTTATTTTCCTAAGACTTGCATCATTGTCACACATTAAGATAATGCAACATACAAATTCTCCCTGTCAATTCATGATAAAATGAAAAAGAGATAAATCAAGACAGAAAGATTACAAGAAATAGAGAAAGTAAATGTTTTTCTGTTTTAATTTAAAAGTATCTCTTTCCTTTTGTATGTATGTTAAGTTTACTTCCTGTCTTTGTCTGTGGTCCCTCCTCTGGGATTATCTGATTTCCACATATATATGTTGTAATATACACTATATTGCCAAAAGTATTCACTCGTCTGCCTTCACACGCATATAAATTTGAGTGACATCCCATTCTTAATCCATAGGGTTTAATATGATGTCGGCCCACCCTTTGCAGCTATAACAGCTCCAACTCTTCTGGGTAGGCTTTCCACAAGGTTTAGGAGTGTGTTTATGGGAATTTTTGACCATTCTTCCAGAAGCGCATTTGTGAGATTAGACACTGATGTTGGATGAGAAGGCCTGGCTCGCAGTCTCCACTCCAATTCATTCCAAAGGTGTTCTATCGGGTTGAGGTCAGGACTCTGTGCAGGCCAGTCAAGTTCTTCCACACCAAACTCTCTCATCCGTGTCTTTATGGACCTTGCTTTGTGCACTGGTCATGTTGGAACAGGAAGGGGACATCCCCAGACTGTTCCCACCAAGTTGGGAGTATGAAATTGTCCAAAATGTCTTGGTATGCTAAAGCATTAAGAGTTCCTTTCACTGGAACTAAGGGGCCAAGCCCAACTCCTGAAAAACAACCCCACACCATAACCCCCCCTCCACCAAACTTTACACTTGGCACAATGCAGTCAGACAAGTACTGTTCTCCTGGCAACTGCCAAACCCAGACTCATCCATCTGATTGCTAGATGGAGAAGTGTGATCCATCACTTCAGAGAACACGTCTCCACTGCTCCAGAGTCCAGTGTTGGCGTGCTTTACACCACTGCATCCGACCCTGCATTGCGCTTGGTGATGTAAGGCTTGGATGCAGCTGCTTGGCCATGGAGACCCATTCCATGAATCTCTCTACACACTGTTCTTGAGCTAATCTGAAGGCCAAATGAAGTTTGGAGGTCTGTAGCTATTGAGACTGCAGAAATTTGGCGACCTCTGAGCACTATGCACCTCAGCATCCACTGACCCCACTCTGTGATTTTACATGGACTACCACTTCGTGGCTGAGTTGCTGTCGTTCCCAATCGCTTCCACTTTGTTATAATATCACTAACAGTTGACTGTGGAATATTTAGTAGCGAGGAAATTTCACGACTGGACTTGTTGCACATGTGACATCCTATCACGGTACCATGCTGGAATTCACTGAGCTCCTGAGAGCGACCCATTCTTTCACTAATGTTTGTAGAAGCAGTCTGCATGCATAGGTGCTGGATTTTATACACCTGTGGCCATGGAAGTGACTGGAATGCCTGAATTGAATGATTTGGATGGGTGCGTGAATACGTTTGGCAATATAGTTTATATTGTGTAAGATATATGTAAAATATATATTGTTATATTATCTAGTCTCTTTCTCTGTCAGTTTGTCTGTTGATCTCCCTGCTAACCACTCCTCTTTTGCCTCTTTGTGCTCTGAATTTAGTTACCTTTTGGATTGAGTGAACCCTGTTAAAATGTCAGGCACTAAGAAGCTTATATTCTGTCAAAAGACCAATTCCATCCCTCATTAGTACAGTCATCCCACTCCCAGGTGTTGATCACCAAACACTTGTCAAATGACGAAAGCAGATTGTAGTTCTTTGAGACCATCAGATTTGTTTGGCATTGGGCCTGAAAGTAAGGGTACTTAATTTCAGGTGTAATAATCAGAGCGTAACAGTGCAATATTCTGAGCATAAAGCTGTAATATTTGGAGTATAAATCTGTAATATGTTGAGAACAAAATCATAAATTCTTTCCAAGGAGTCAAGTATCTGACCTAAATTAAGGCGCCAAATTTCAAACCTTTTTACCATATGGTAAAAAAAGGATGATTGAGCAGATTTCCTTTCTACTTGAAAATAAAAATGACTTGAAGAGGGCTGCGAAATGTTTTTATCCTGTGATTATGATGAACTGACCCCAACAAGTTTATGTCTGTCATGTTTATTCCAATACTGCAGTTGTCATAGCTGTCAAATTGTGGATAATTGCTTCATTAGTATTCAGACTGTTTTCCTGCATTTAGACAGCATAAAATGCACGCACAGTTTAACATAAGCTGTTAGTCACCAGGCTCTTTTAATACTCACTGAAGTGAAGTGGTCTATTTTCATTTCCTGTGCATCAGACATGTCAGAACTCTGATATTTTTTCACACGTTCAGAGAGCTTTCCCTGTCGACACAGCAATTTCTGCTGCTGTAATCCAAACAGACAGTGCTGTGAGACAGTGGCAACATTTTACGTGCCTACAGAAATGTCACCCTACTTTACCTCTGTTCCCTCAAAAATGATGAGCGTCGACTCACACAAATGCTTCCAAACCAGGACTCTTAGTTACACAAATGTTTTTTGCAGCTTTAGCAGGAGTCATTCCATGACAGTTAAATGTCAGCAGCTAGGGTTTCTAAAAATGTGAGCCTGATTAAAAAGGCTAAAGAAAAAAGGTGGATACTGTCATGACTTCCAGCACTAAATCGTCCTCTCTCATCGCCTGGCTGACCTTCAGAGTTAGTGGCCCATAGCTCTTGTGACCAACTGCTCCTGGCCTTACAATACAAATCAATACTATACCCATTACTGGATGGAAAATGAAGTCATTGTGTTTTAATTAATACACTGATGAACGTTAGCTCAGCACAATTACGTTCATTGGAAACCAAGTTCTACTGAGTTGCATGTAAATAGTATTCCTGGCATTAAGTTAAAGTACAAGCTTTTTATTTTTAACAAATGCTGGTGTGTTGTATTTTTGTTGTTAGTGATGATGTTGACCTCCATGTTAATTCTTGCTGATTCTGCCCTCTACCAAGAGGTAACCTCCGGGGCTAATCAAAGCAGTGCCAAACACTGCAGTTCCTCTAGTGGCCACTTGAAGCGGCCCAAAACCAAATCAATCCCCTCAAACTGTTAAAACAGTCAATGAAGCAGCATTAAAAAAGCATGTTTAGAGATGGTAGAAACATCTATCCTGGAATTACACTGGCATGGCTTAAAGTTAGGGACATGACTGCTTTGGTAACATGTGGAACTGTAGCCTGGTGCATTCTGCTAACCCTCAATTCCAGTCTTATTAATAGAATTATTTGACAAATAATATGGCTTGCCCAAGACGTTTGTGCTTCAGTTTTGGTGAGGGAAATTCTAGTATTTTGTTAGTCTGTTACTTAGCTATAATTTGCAGGCATGTGTGTCTGCTAAGGTTTGGTAAAAGAGTAGTAAGCGCAGTCCTTATTTTCAAATACATCAGCTGAAGACTGATTCAAACCAAACTGGATCTAACTTAAATAGTTTGCTAGCTACCCTTTAGTAATATAGAACACTTCTGCATTCATTATCCTACTTTCTGTTTGAATTTACTGTTCTGCATTTGCTTGTATGTCAAAGACAGCGTTGGGGTCGTAATGAATCACATATTACTCGTTACTTTCCTTAAAAGTAATGCAGTACGTTAGTTAATTACTTGCCGTAGAAAGTAATTCATTACACTGCTCGTTACAAAACTTTCTCGTTACTCCGTAAATGACATGAATGGTATTGTCTCATAATTACCATTTAACAATGTAAACCTGAAGCTACAGTTCCAACACAAATCCCTATCCTAATGAAAACAGAAATACGATCTTTCTTTTATTTGAACACAAAGCAAAGATGAAAACCAACCTAAAGAGACTTCAGAGCGATTGTTGATTGTTAAAGTTCAGGCTCTGGCTGCTGGGCTGGGGTCAGCATTCACTCAGCACGATCATCACTCTGGGTTCTCGACTCATTTAGCGTTAACATGCAGTGTAATACAGTTGTTTCTGTCCTGGATGCGGTTTGCACTTTACCATCATGTTCTTGTCCTTTTGTGCAATAAAAATAAAAATAATGTTGATGTCTCCACTCCTCAAAAGCTGTGGACCGCTCCATCATTTTCCTCCTCCTGCATACCAACTGAAATTAACTGACTGTAGTGCAAGTGCACAGGAAGAAAAAAGCATGTTTGCTTTTAATTTTCTTTCTTTCTGTCCACCCAGTGTGCAGATAACTGAAGAACCTTTGTAACACAAGTAACAACATAATTGTAACTGTAATGTAATTAATGAATTTAGCACCGCAACACATTACATTACTGTGTTACTGAAAAATGTAATGTGATTAGTGACACATTACACAAACACTGGTCAAAGCACTTTGTTGAATAATTATAATAACTTTATTTGTGTAGCACCTTTTAAAAATGTAAGTTTAATAAGCATTTCAGTCAGCTAAATAGACATTTAAAAGTGAGCAGTGCTTTTGTCTGAAATGTAATATCCATTTAATAACAACTGCTATGATTTCTGAGTGACATTAGCTAGATTCCCTCCAAATGTCGTCTAGATTTTAATCAAATTTCACTCAGGAAAAGAAAATACAAATGAGTGCCCTTTGCCATCCATTACCTTTATATAAATTCAGGGGACATTAAAGTTTAACATCTGTTGCATGCAATCAAGTCTGTTTCCACTGCATTTTGGCCCATTTATTTTCACATTTTTAGGTATTTTAGTCAGGATTTTAAATACACAGACAGACTGAAAATGTGCATTAAAACAGGTGGATG
>VUQS01018314.1:7758-24147 GCA_015108495.1 Heterochromis multidens | reverse complement strand
TTTAATTTAAGAGGCAAATGACAAAACTGGACCACAACTCTTACTTGCATTCCACTTTTTTTTTTTTCTTTTTGCTCCACAAGATTCTTTATGTGGTTAATACTGAGACTCCAAGTCTCTCCGTGCTGCCAGATTACTTCTGAAGTATGCAGACTTTTCAGAAGGAACCTGGTGGAAAAGCTATTGAAGGGGGAGAAGCATTGCTTCACAATGAAAGCATGCAGGGTGGTCAGAAATAGATGTGTAATCATATCTTTATTTATAGCTGCTACTTCAGGAGAAACTGTGTTGGGAATATCATTCAAAATGGAATGCTAGAAGAGGCCTTTTGAGCCTTTTACAGCTTACAGTGTTGCATTTATAAGATGTAAAGATATGTAAAAAGGCATAAATGATCAGGGCGCCACATGCCTGAGTGTTCTCATATGCAAACTATGTAGTTATTATCTTCCACATAATTACTACTCACCTGAATTTTAATGAACCCTTTGCTACATAAAAGAGCTGTTTTTCAGCTGTGACGCTGGTGTTACTGAACAAAGTGAAACGACCATAAGAGATGTTGAGCTGCAGAAGATTTACCTGCACATTAGAATCTGCCTTAAATTACCACCAGTCACTAGTAGAACATCAGTTGGTGCTGCAGCTGCATACCCGGGGCTGTCACTACATATACATAATTTTGTGTGCGCAGTGTAACAGCACACACATACACACACTGCTACCTCATTAGTGACTGCAGCCCCGAGGCTCACAACTGGGAAAAGGCCTAATTGCAGAGTTCAGCAGCACTGACAGTGCTCAGAGCGTTTTGGAACAGACTTCGACAAATGAGCATCAGGTGCAAGCACCTACAGTGATATTCTATTATTTCTGACCCTTCCTGTCACTGCTGTTGCTGCCAACTTAAGCTCATAGAGAGTTACTTTAACTTTCTGAAGTACCAAGGGACTAGACAAATCACTGGAATTCACAGACAGTGAACAACTTAGACCAACTGTGAGTTAAAAACTTAGTGGAGCAGTGTTTCAAATCTTCGGATAGGTTTGTGTTGGTGTGTTGCACTGGACTGTAAGCTTTACTGTAGTTATAGATGATTTTTGCCAATCTAGTAGCATGGATGGCAATGCCAGTCTGTGTTTCAATCCTCCAGTATATAAATGTAATGCATTTTTTTGTGCAAGCCACACAGCAGGTGTATCCTGTATTTTGTGCTCTGACACGAGGGGATCCCACTAACTAGTCAGAAGTCACACTCGTAGTCTGTATATAAAAAATGCACCTAGTCATTGTGAAGTTAACCACTGGTTTTGAACTCCGCATTCTGAAGCCTCAGCCATGGTTTCTAGAACTAGAAGCGACCATATTTGAACCATACAACAAACCAAATTATGGATAACTAGCAAAAACCTGCCATACGGGTGGATTTTGCCTGTGGTGCTTTTTCAGATTCTTAATTCCATATTTAGTGGTGACGCGAACAAAATTCCACAAATTTTGCAGACAAATTTTGGTGAGCGTTAAATTACATACGTTTGAACGTGACACGTGAAACAAACCCAAACGGAGAATATGTCGTTGCATTAGCAGGGGGGATGATGAATACGAAAATCAAAAGAAGTGGGATTTATGATAAATGTTTTTTGAAAACCTATAGATGTTAATAATTGCTGTATGTGTGACGATGTTCGTGCAAGATTTCGTTGAGATTGGCCCACCAGGAGGAGAGAGGGTACATACAGACACATATATACATACATACACTATGATCATTATAGTAAGATTACATTAAAATGCCCCAAAAGGCAACAACAGCACAAACATGTTGGGGAGGTCCAGTTCAGTGATTCCAATTAGTGGGTTCTAGCAGACACAGGATCCCTGTATAGGTAAAACTGTCAGTCAAGGGAGCCACACCCCTAACTCCAGTATCTAGATGAATGAGTTATAAAAAAAATTTAACTTTGAAAATTTGAAAAAAATTAGCTAAACAACTCCTGCCTTCTAAAGGTGCTCCTCTTCATAATCCTAACATTACTAATGCTAATTCTTACTGTTGCTGTATCTCTCAACTGGTTATTTTGTTTAACCAACAGTGGTGTAAGACTCATGGGTAAAGTTGTCTTTTTTCAACCTATTAACATCTGCCAGGTTCCTGATTCAGATTCAGATTCAGAAAACTTTATTTATCCCACAATAGGCAATTCTGTTTGACAATCCACCATAAATAAATACAAATAAAAATTAACAAATAAATCAACACTTTACAAGAAATCATATAGAAGCATTTAGCTGTTTTGGGTGGGTTGGTGTTAGTTAAAATTCCATGTATAGAGATAGATATGAACCTATCCTAAACTGTGCTAAACAAGCATATTTAATGAAACTGTGCTGGTTTAGCATGTAGCTAAAATGCAACCCTAACCCTAACTGTATGTGGTTCACTGGTGCCAAGAGGTTAAAACTCGGTAAAGCCAGAAATGGATAAAGAACATTAGTTCATTGTTTAAACCGTTACATATCAAGTGAACCACATGCCACATGTTGAGAAACTGTTAAGACACAGGAATTTTGTTATCTGGGGATTGTAAATGAAAATTTGACAAAGTTAAATCTGTTATGATGTTATGATTTAATGTCATCTCTCTGTAGGATTCTCTGTTTGTCTGCTGTTTAAAAAAATACAATAAAATAAAACACTGGACCATAAATCAGCTCCTTGCTTTGCACTTACTCATTGAGACTTTGCAGTACTTATTTTAAAATGTACCGCTCCTCCACGCTCACACCTGCTGCTTGTTTATTAAAATGGATTCTAAAATGCTGTGAGCAGTGTCGGTAGTGCTGAACTGTTCCATTATTTCCCCAAGTGCAAGCCTGGGGTTTACAGTCATTAATGAGGTAGCACCGTGTATGTGCGCTTATTCTGTATTCATATTATCATATGTTTCTGGAGGGGTTCATGCATTTTACATCAGTGCCCACTGTGACCATGCTCACAAAGTTGGCTCAATCAGGGAAGACATCGAGCAAGAAAATGAAAGTTGGTTTATAATATTTAAATGATTAACTTCATCAAAGAAAGCAGTTAATTGGATTAAGGCCCTATAAATTCCAGACATTTCCAAGATCTCTCCCTGGAAAGTTGGAGATGGTGCCAACAGAGACACATAAGGTAAAGTAGTTTAAATGCCCTCAACAAAAATGCATGCACAATCCAGTCAGTGCTTTGGATATTAAGTGCAATGAGCAGCTTATAACTAAGACTGTTCTCGGTATAAAGTCTTTAAGAACATTACAGTTTTGCCAAATGGTTTTAGAATGCTACAGAACAACTTGAATCACTTTCACAGTCGTTTTTGGGAGCTGTACACTATTTGCATTGTGTAAACCAGATATATCTGTACTGGCAGGTTTTAGAGTGTTGCAGACCAGTGGTTTCTTTTGCAGTAGTTGCACATTTCAGCTAGTATTGTTGAGAATCTAGAATTTTCACCTATTTGGCATACCTCAACAGTAAAGAAAAGAGCAACTGTATAGCTAAAATGTATAAGAGTTGATTTAAAAGGCAACAGCTGCTGCTTCTTCTTGAAACTATACTCGTTTAGTATTAGGCTAAAGAGCAACCCTAAACCTAACCCTAAATACTTCATTGATGAGCTAGTGGATGTTAAGAGGTTAGATTGCCAGTGACGGGAAATATACTGTAGATGTTAGTGCCACAGCTTAAGTTTCCAATATGGTGAAAGAAAGCAATCACTGACCTGAAGGACTGCACTGTAGCCTGGAGGCAAATGGAGTTTACACACTTTACGCATAAGCACCAGCTTTAATATCTAGTACGAGCATGCATGGGCGGTGATGGGTGAACAAAACCTGTAACTCTCCAATCTTTATAGGTTTGTCCTTCCCACATGCCCATGAGATGGGGAAATAGACTCTTAATGGCCCTCACTTTATCATTAGTTAAGGAGTGAGTGCAGTTAATGGTGTGCTGACACAGGCAGGTAGCTCACAGTGTGCGAGATGGGAATATGGTTTTTGACAGAGGATGAAAAGGCGATAGAAAATTGCTGATTCCAGACAACATCCGGTGCAGCTTGAGACCACAGCAATAAAAAGACCTCAACTGACTCATGACTTTGTCTGGAGCTCTTAAGGCTGTGTTGCACTTAGGAATTCCTCTCACAAAGCCAGACAGTGCTGTCCAGAGAAAAGTGTTTCACAGAAACACTTAAAGCCTGACAGTGGGCTATTACTTTACACTGTGTGTTAGTGAGTCCAACACATGGTGGAGGTTTATTACCGACCACAGCCACAGACAAACAGACTGAAAAACACGCTGTGAAGTGGACTTGACTGCCTCATGTCATTGTTTTCTTTGAGGTGATTGTCTTGAGTTACACAAGAAGATTGATATGAGCCTCATGTCTGTATGCTACACATGAACAGTTTTGGATTAAGAT
Source organism: Heterochromis multidens (assembly GCA_015108495.1). Taxonomy (NCBI): domain Eukaryota; kingdom Metazoa; phylum Chordata; class Actinopteri; order Cichliformes; family Cichlidae; genus Heterochromis; species Heterochromis multidens. The sequence continues at coordinate 19,681 of VUQS01018314.1, read as the reverse complement.
TTGATCTTAGTCTTAAACTCAGTCTTGCGTTTATGTTTGAATCCCATTTGCAACTTTTGCATGTCCTTTATAAATCACAAATTAACTTAAATTGACAGGGCACGCCCTCTGAATTCCCTTTTTAGGCCGGCACAAACAAAGATTTAGTCAGGAATAGCCATGAAGCAAACACGAAAGCCACTTAAGGGTAGGGTTAGAGTTAGGTTGCCTTATAGCCATGTGCTAAACAAGCACAGCTCTTAAAACTAGAAGATGTCACTTTTCCATCAACTCTCTGACATGCATTTGGCCTTACTGCAATTCTGTTAGAATATTTCTATTTGAATATGCCATAAATGTGAATATTTCATATAAAGGGGCACAGGTGAACCTAACCCTTACCCTTAACAGGTCACAGGTGACCTGGTGGATGCTAAGAGGTTAAGGAAAGTCTGTTTTATGAATGACAGTCTAATATAACATGGACATGGCTTGCAGTTACCCTTTGGCTCACTTGATCTATCACCTCAGTAAACACTTTCCTGGTGAGTTTCTGGTGTCGATCTCTAATTTGAAATCTTATTGAATGTAACGTGATGTTCATTTTGTAAATTAGGGTCTCCTTCAGATTCAAAAAGGTTTTAGCAGTCCCACCTTGTGATTGACAAGACACTACTGCATGAGTGTGCAGTGTTCCTCAGTCTCTCAGTCAGATCCATGATTCACCCAACACTGCCAGTTTCAGAACACCATGCTGATTGATGCCAAAGTGCTCAGCTTGAGGCTGCACAATGGGACTGCACTAACCAGTGGGTTATATCCAGTGTTGGGGGTAAAGCATTCTAAAGTAATGTGTTACTGCAGTCTCATTACATTTGTCTCTAATGCCTTATACCTCATTACTGTACTAAATGCAGTAATCAAATTACAGTTGCTAACCAAACAAGTACATTCTTACTCACACTTTTTAATGTTTTTCGCCCACTTTGATGTCAGCTTTGTGGTAATACTTATGCTACAGTCACACTAAAGAAAACAGTGTTTGAGACCGTGGCAGGCCCAAAATTATTACGACAGTGTGCAATGAACTGGCAGTCTCATTGCCTTTAAAATGGTTGCCTCGAAGACGGGGACCAGGTTTGCGACTATTCGCAGTCAGTTGCTGTCTTCACCTTTGTTGTGTCAAGACTGAGAAAAAATAAGTTTAAAAAAAGCAAATAAGAGTCGGGAGTCAGTCTGCTGTCAGTTTGTGATTGAATGGGGTCAAGTTGGCAATTAGGTGCAATCTGTTTGTGATAATCCAGTGATTAACTGTGATAAATCTGTGAAGATCGCAAATCTGTTTCTGTCTGTTGCAAATCTGTTGCCGTCTACATACACAAAAATTCACATTAACTACTTACATTCAGAGTCCAGCCAGAACCTCATAGATTTGAAACAGAAATTCCTCCACAAATAGTGGCCTTCTGACAGCAGGACAGTGATTTAACTCCAAAATGACATAGGAGCTCGGCCGCCTTGTTTTAATATAGGAATACAATCACTGGAATACAAATAGTTGGAAACCAGTTGAAATGAGGCCCCTGTTGCAAAAGAGGCGTGTTGCAGATGTGCTCATTGGTGCAAACTGACTCAGACTGATTGCAAAGTGTTGCCAATTTGTCTACATTTATAAATTAGATGGCAGTTATTTGCAAATCTTTTCCAATCTGTCTGAGAGTGATTGCAGTCAGTCCGAGTCAGACCACGATTGTTTGGAGACAGGTTGCATCCCACCAGGCGGTGCTGTGACCTGCGCAGTTGAAAATGGCCACCGCAACTTCTTGCAGTTGGTCGCCGAATGTGGAAAAATTCAATGCAAAACCATCAATTTTTCCTAGTCGCAAGGATGTTGTGAGTGAGCCATTAAAGACTTAAAGAGCTTCTGTACGTCCTCCATATTAAGATAGGGATTTGTGCAGATATGTGGTAAACAAGTAAAGTAATGCATTACTTTGTAACAATGTAAAATGCAGTGTGTAAATCAGCTGCTGCTGGCCAAATTAAGACCTTTTACTTTAATATGTACAATATTGAATTTCCAGTCAAGTTTCTTTAGTAGTCTTCACCTCTGTAGTACAACACATGTGGTAGCTCCTTTCGGATGCTGGAACGTGTGTGTGTGTGTGTGTGTGTGTGTACATCCCACAGGGGCCCCATCTCGCATAGATGCTGTAACAAATGATCCTGTGGGAGATGTACTGACAGCCAAGTTCTGCACGGTTCCACACGCCTCATCACCGCTCACACACAAACGCGCACTGGTCCCAGGGTAAACTCCCTTTACATATCCCATCAGCTCAGAGAAAGTGTCAATCAGCTTGTCCAAGTCAGCTAAAGGGATGTGTCTACGCCAGCAAATACTAGCTGTCCTTGTCCTTCGCTACTTCTGACGATAATAATGCTGCTCTTGCCAGAACCGTTCTTTCATGCTTAAACTTTATCATGCAAGGGAGGAGATTTTGCTGAACAAATGAATACTGTTTCTCCACATCATCACACCTGGGAAAGGCCCAGTACAAACAGGTTTTGTTTTTCAAGGCATTTCTCAGAAATTCAACAAGGCAAACCTTAAAAGGACTAAAGTTATAGGAAGTTTAAGTGAAAGTGAGTTTAAGGCGCTTCTCTTGGACACCAGATCTCTGTCTGCAGAAGTAGAACCTATTGACATTCTGTCAATTGTCATCCTAATGAATGCAAATGACCACCAAAGCACAATTATCATCACGCTGAGACCCATTAAAATCAACAAAGCTGGGTCATGTTATCATTTAGAAAAATAAGTTCATGATAAATAGTTGTTGCTTGCTTCCTGTTTATCTCTGAGCAGCAGTATGTGCTGAACATCAAAGCAAGCAATATGGCAGGCAATTCAAAATCATGAAAACTTTTCAAGTCAACAGACACACACATTAGTGTCACATTACAAGGCGGAGCAGAGCAGTTATGCTGTCATAATCGATGCTTTGTTTCTGTTAACTGTTGATTTGCTGCCATCTTGTGTTGAGATTTGAAAAAGCCCAGTTTAATTTCTCACGGTGAAACGTTGACACTTTGCAGAATCTCCATTATTGCTTCCCATAAAACAAAATCCAGGCTGATCTTGTGATTAGATTGGAAAGTATGAAACTATGTAGGCTGCAAAGAGCGAGTTTTATCTGGATGGGATGTGGAATGGGAAGAAATCTAGGGTAACAATTTGAAGATTTTATAATGGCAGCCCCATTTTGGGAAGTTCATGTTGACTTAAGAGTCTTTGATAGAGCGCAGCCAAGAAAATAGACCGGGTGAAGGAAGAGGAGATTTTTTTTTTAAAGTAATAAAAAGGTGTCGCAGTATTCATAGATGCATGGCATTAGATTTGTTTGAGGACTGGTGGACATCATCACACACTTCATGTCCTGCATTCTGGTGGAATAAAATTCTACTTCCAGAGGAAATGTCTATTTATTTAAAGATAACTGCAAAAATCAAACACCAGGTGATAACTGAAAATAAATAATAATGCAGTAAGGCTCTCTGGCATTTCATAGCGCTTTCAAATAGTTATTCTCAACTTTTGAATTATTAGTATTATTCATGCTCACTGCGCACAGATACAGGCAAGATTTACTCCTCTGTCTTCTTTTGTGTTTGCCTGGTTGTAGATCTGAAAGTCACAGCATAACAAGTTAAGAAAATGCACCCAGCAAGGCTGCGCTTGGCACAAAGAAGGAAAAAGAAAAATTCTGTACAATCAAATAAAAACGGGCAAAGCAAATGTTCGTGTATTAACAGGATTTAAATCTGTAGCAGAATAATCCTAAACTGTGTAGCCAGTGGAAAGAATAGAAAGTCAGCTTGTTTTTATTCCGTCTGATGCTGAAGAGTCTGATGGAATAATAAGACAACTGCAAACCGCCCAGTAGACGGAGCTAAATGCAACAAAACTAGATTGCAAGCGCCTACAAATCTGTGGAGGAAGAAGAGAGCGTTACGGAAACCGTGCAGGATTATTTTGTCCCTCCTGGCTTTCCGTCGTTGTTTTTGTAAAAGCAGACGTGCAGGTCCACAGGTACAGAACAGGACGTACTTTTCTTACTGTACTCCCATCAGCACAAAAAGCTTTGTGTTCTTTATTGTTAACACGAAGGCGTTCGTGGTTTGCGTTGTCAAGTGTTCTTTTTAAGGTCAAGTGAAAGCAGGAAGTCCTTTAAATGAACTCTTGGCTGTCAGCTGTTGAGCGTTTCCGCTAATAATGGTAGCAGCCGCTAAAGCTAGCTGTTTGGTTAGCTGCTGTCTGTTGAACTTCACACGTTTTGTGAGGATTGTTGTCTTTTATGTCTGTACAAATGTACGTGTGTTGTTCACCTGTGTTTCCGCATGCGGGATACATGCAGTCATTGCGTCATACTAGCTACGGAAGCTCAGATGTTGTGGTGGCTGTTGGGAATAACAGTTCTTGTTCTTACAGGTTCAAGGATAAAACGCGAAGGAGACGAAGCACAATGTCCAGTGTAAGTGACCATCTTCGCCGTGCTAATGTTACGGCTGCTGTTTACTGTTTGTTCAGGCCAGACAGGATTTAAAAATTGGCCGATTGACTTATCATCGTTATAAAATACTGCACAGTAATTTTGAAATGAATGAAACCCAACATTTAATTTAAGTTGTACAGAGACAATATATCAAAAGTTGAAACTGAGGTTGTTTTTTTGGGGGGTTTTTATTTTTAATATTTGGGCAGTTTTTTTTAACACACAGCATTTGACAACTGTAGTTTTGAAAGATGAATCTTTTTTTCAGTTTTTAAAAATGATTTATAAAGTAGGTTTTCTGCAGCTCAAAAAAAACCAAAAACCAAAGGTCTGCTTTGTTGTTTTACCACAAGAAAATAAAAATAAAAGTTGTCTCTATTCAGAGAAACTTCTTATTTAGTTTGACACATCTTTAAAATTGTCAAATTTGTAGTAAACTTTGCTGAAGGCAAAGTCCAGCAGCTGTCCACCTCTCACTTTCTAGCAGTGATACCAGCAGCGTGCAAGGCTGAGTCTACATGTATTTTAAAGCTTTAGTTACCAAGCGGATTTGTCAGATTCTGACTATTAATATAAAATAAAAAGCTACTAACGAGTCATGCTACAGTAGATAAAGAAAATAAATTGTTTTTTTTTTTATGGTAAGTCAGTATATGTATACAAGAGGGTTGGTAAAAGACTGATGGCCCAGGGGCCTAGTGGAGAAAAAATGATTGAAATGCACACAAACGTATCTGTACTTGAAGTACAGATTAAATGTAGTTTGGCATTCTGTTGCATTAATAAGCAAACCACCCTAAAAAAATCCATCTGAATAGCAGCATATGTTAATTCAAAACCTCTAATATCATTCAGCTTTAATGGGGCCTTCACAGATGTGCATGAATGCACCCCCATCGTGAATTCTGCCTTTTAAAAAGTGTTGAAAACAAACTGTGTCATCCCTCTCCTCTTTAGGAGATCATTTCCAAAAAGATTTAAAAATTTTGGTCTGATCACAGGAAAGTATTAAATTCCTAACTACTGCAACTTATTGGCTGGATCTGGCTTAGGCTCTTTTTCAGAGAACCAGAGCCAGCTGGTATCTGCTTTGTTCAAATTAAAACATACAGCCTAAGTATGAAGCTGCAGACAGTCCCATGTGGGCAGGGCTGTTCCTGATTCATGTTTATTTGGAATGCGTTTGGTTGTTAACACATGGTCTTGTCTGTCTGCAGGTGCTGTGTGGTCGAAGCAGGGCGATCCTATCTCGTGCTGCTGGCTGTCGAGCTTTGGCTTCTCTCAGGGCTGGAAAAACCAGAACCTTCTCTGCTGCAAGCTCAGATGAGCCTTACATAGCGGTATCACACACAGACTCAGGTGAGTCGTGTAGTAAAGGAAGTCACACAATGTTATGATGCAGTTTTCAGTAGTAAACTATTTAGCACCTGTGGCAGCAAACGCCCACAAATCATCTTTGTCACATCACTCCAGGCCCAAGGACCGTGTGGCCTGACGAGAACATGGGACCATTTGGACCTCAGGACCAGCGCTTCCAGTTGCCTGGTAACGTTGGGTTTGACTGCCACCTGGAAGGCATGGAGGACCAAAAGAAGGCTCCGGTCCACAAGACGGTGCCTGATGTGCTGACGGTTCCAAGCAGCACAGAGAGACACCAGTTCATACTGGCCCAGTTTGTCAACGAGTTCCATGTAAGATTTTTGAATAGTCACTTTATCACATTATGATCTGTAACACAGTCAGATTTTTTAGGATTACAGTTCAGAACAGCAGAGAAAACAAATTAAAGTCACTGTCTTTGATTTTTAAAAGCACTGTGGTTCATTAGTTACAGTTCTGTCACTCAAATGCAGACACACTGAGTAAAACGCAGATGTCAGTAACACTTCATTGTAAGACTTCAACCTGTTTACTACCAATTACAAAATAAGCAAGTAAATAATCACATTAAGACAAGTGACAATTTAAAATAATAATAATTGAAATAAATGAAGTATTAAAACCAGGGCTACATTTTTAGCACGTTGGTCTGAGAGTGTGTGATTGTTTGTTTTTCAGGGCAAACTGGGGCCTATATCCACAAGAGTTAACAAGGCTGAGCAATACTTCAATCAGACAGAAACAGACTGCTCCATAAACTCCTGCCCAGAGCTGTTAAGGAAAGGTAAGGGAAAGTCATCCAGCATTTGTTGACTGTGGGGGTGGGTGATATAGCCTCAAAATTATATCTGGGTATTTTAAGAAAATTTGCAAAAATGATATTTCTAATGATATAGAAAAAAAATACTGAACGATGTTTTACTGATGCTTGCAGCTTACAGGCAGCAGCATTTATAAGTGTAAATAAATGAAGGACATTTTCTGTCCTTTTCCAATGAGCTACTGTCATTGATGAAATTATTCTTATTTCCGCCTTTGGCAGGAACAATTTTTTTTTTGCATATTTTGCAAAGTACTGGGCTTTGTTGAGGGGGTGTCAGAAGTAGCTCCCATTTTAGGTACTAAATCATCATTGGAGGCTTAAACATGGCGCGCTAGGGAACGTAAATGCATGGCATTGCTATAGCAATGATTTTGAGCTATGACATTTTTATATCGCATAAAAATTTATACCGACGTTATCGCGGCCAATATATGAAACAGCCCAAGTTGGCTGTGCAGCATTTTTTGTGTATTAGATTCTTTTCTTTTTTATTGCCAACTTAAGAACAGACAGAGACCTTCCCAGTTTCTCTCTGTTTTCCTGTAACAGCCTATAGAAGGATTTCTGTGTGAAGAGCTTGAAATAGATTTTCCTGCAAAATCCAAAGGCTGCCACATTTACACTTACTCCTGAGCAACACTAGTGAACGTCATCCACAGAAGTCCACTAATCTCTCACGTTCACAAATGACCCATCCTACACAAGCTCTACAAAAGGACTGATTTGCTGCAAGTTTGGTCGTTAACTAGTCATCTGAGTTATCAGGGGCTCAGATCCAACTCTGTGGGCTTCTGTTTGCTGTTGGCTGTCTGAGTGGAAATGCTAATTGAATAGCTTGCTAAATGACTTCCCCAGCTGATATTATCCATGATACTAACAAACACTGATTTTAACAATATGTCATGTAATGATGGCAAGCTAAAGATTGCTTTCTACAGTCACCATGAATAAAACAGGGGGGGTGGTAAGCCTGCTAATCTCCAACTTTGCTATGCTCCATGTATCTCTCCTGATAGCTTCCTCATGTCTAAATCAGTTTTGTTGTCAGTGGCTGAACATCATACATTGCACATTTACTGTATGTCCTCTGACACCTCTTGAAAATCTTGAGTTCCAGACTCTGGTGGCCACTGTAGTCTTACTGTTTTGCACAAATGTGAGCAACAGAATGCTCAACAGAATAAATTAAGCCATGTAATACAGAGCTAAAAAAGAACTGCATCATCTATCATTATCCACCTTTAATTGCAATTGCATTTATTAACAAATGTGTGTGTGTGTGTGTGTGTGTGTGTGTGTGTGTGTCAGATCTGGAACAGTTGTTCCCTTCAGCGCCCACAGCTTCCATCACAATGGTGACGGTCACACATAGGAGCAGTCGGTCGGAGGACGAGGCAGCAGAGCAGGATGGAGACCAGCTGCTAAACAAAGTGAGTCCTCCAAAATCGCTTTTTACAGACTGAAGAAGTTGTAGCAGTTGCTGACTGTGCCTTTGTCCTGACTGCAGTTTGTGAGTGGTGCAAAGGAGATGTGTTTCGCTCTGTGGACCGCAGGATACTGGGCAGACTTCATTGACCCAACAACAGGAGCAGCGGTGAGTAATTCTGTGTTTAGTAATGATTTCCTGTGCTGGTTGTGGACGATCAGGGAATTTAGGAATCTAAGGTCACGACGCCTACACTTAGCACTCTTCTTTACTCCATTATTTAAGTTTGTTTGTTTAATTTTCTTTAATAGAAAAATGTAATATTGAATTTCTTGTCTGTATGTATGTAATATGATGTGAAACCAAACATGCTTAAAAATCTTGTGGGGGACAGATTTTGGCTACAGTTTTGGGAAAATATGGAAAAATGTATTTTCCCTTGCAACATTTCATGGAGATTTTTCTCATTAAATGTTGACTCTCAAAGGGAAGCTGGAAGATGTTTTTTTTTTTTTTTAGTCCTTGTAGTTCAGCTCTGATTAAGAAAACTAAAGACAACAAATAAGCAAAGATTAAGTGTTTAGAGTCAGTCTGTTGTAGAACAATATTATTTTAATAATTACATTTTTTTCCCCTTTCTTCAACAGTTCTTTGCATCTCCATTGAGCCAAACCACACTGCAAACAGACAATGAGCTGAGACATCTGGGCTTTCACATCGAGGTGTCAGGCTCCTGCACAGTCATTCGCCACATCCTGATGGGAACGCCTTTATTTGTAGGGACTGTTTTTACCAACGCACCTATTCAAAGTGCTGCTATCGCGAGACTACAAGGACTTTCAAACAAACTCAGTGATGAGGAATAAGGTTTTTTTTTTAATACTATAGAATGAAATTCAAACAGAAGGCTTCTGTTTATGGTTTGAAGAAGCTTCTAACTTTGCCTGTACTAGAGGCGGTTTGTATCAGTGGGAAGGTGTGTAATGTTTGACTGTAACACAAAGCATCCATGCAGGTCTTGGTGTTGCTAAGGATCTAACTGAGACTCTAATGCAGACTTCAGTACTGTGTCTGACTGACAGAAGGGTTACCCTGCACTGCATCCAGGGACACTCACTGAGAGAAGATGCAATTTTACAATGTGATAAATCTGTGCAAAAAGTTCATATTTTAGAGCTTGATTTGAGTATTTATGAAATGAGACAGATGTTCTACAGCTGCTGGTGCTAGTTTCACCCACCTTAACCTGTTAGCTGGTCATATTCTTTTCACACCAACATGTACAGTGTTGTTTTTTTCTGATCTGTTGCACAGTCTAAAGAAGTGATGGACAAATATTATTATAAATAATTTCAAAAGCAATTTATTATTAGAAACACCTCCCGAAATACACACTGATATGGTTAAACAATAACATGGACACACTGCTTATTAAATTATATTTATGTACTTAAACTTTCTTCTGACTGGCTGCCTCTTGCACACAGGTTTGAACAGTAGATGGGTGGGGCCTCAGTGCTCTCAGCCAGAGCTGTGATGACCATATTAGGGAGTCTTGAGAGTGTGAAAAAAGAAGGCAACTGGACTTCTTTAGGTTTGTGAGAGTCCAGTTGCCTTCTTTTTTTTTTTCAAGCTCTCAAGATTACCATGACCTGGGTGACTTAAGAACCTACACAGACACCATATTAAGGATTTCCACTGTCATTGACATCACGCAGAGCCAAGAGTAGAAAACAAATTCCTAAAAGTGAGGGTGCGTTCCAGTAGTCCATTTTGCTTAGGAAGGTTCCAAACTGAGAAACGTGACCCGGAAGTATCTGCATGGCGGCCATAAGAAGAGCTGTTCCAATTCTCTAAATACAAAGGAAAGGAGCTTCAATGCTTCCTTTACTGCCCCCTTTAGCATAGGATACACTGGGACCATTCTTTATAAAAGGAGAAAATGCCGTCCCATAATTCATTGCGACGAACCATCCGATCGTTCATGAAAACTAAAGTATTGCAGATTTTGCATTTTCCATTGCATCCCATAACCTGCTGATGTATTTCGAGTTTTTAACAACAGCCTGTTAAACACACAGCTGAGCTCTGAACTCTGGAATAAAAAGTACTTCTTGTTGAAATGTCGCCTTGCATGAAGAACATAGTTTTATATAAACTCAAGATTATGATCTATATCAACTGATCAAAGTGTGTTTAAGGTTCTGTATAATCCGTTTGCATTAGTGATGTCCTTTTCTGTATTGCTTTAGGATTATCATAAATTATTTTTTTTTTACATCAGCTCAGCTGGGATAAGTGATGGATGGAAAGAATTTTACTGCAGTCACAGAAATCCTAAACAGGGAGGAGGAAAGGAGTTCCATAGCAGGTAAATAGAAGAAAATGAGATGCATTTAATTTTATAGGCTATAGGGCAGATTTACTAAGGGGGTAAATTATTGTGATGCCGTGATTGCAGGGGGACCTACTAACAATGCACTTTAATTTATTTACAAAGACGCAGCCAGTTCACTTCAGTAATAACCAGCGTTCTCCCAAGAGCAGAGCAAATTAGTGGCTCAAAAATCCAGAGGGAGCGTGGCAGGCCTACTAACCAAAATAATCCAGTGTAAACGCAGGTTTCACACACATTTCTCACTGAAAACAGCGTGGCAATTCTGATCAATGAGAGGAGTCTGAAGGAAAATCAATACACTTTTGATAGAAGAAATAACTCTTCTGATAGAAATTGCCAGGCACTGCGCAAATTGTTCTGAGGATTAGAAGTCGCTCACTGTTAACGCACTGCTGAGAAAAAGACAGCTCATTTAATTTCTGCTCTGTTTCAGTAAAATCCCAGTAGTATTCAGGAGCAATAAGTGGGGCTCTGCGCTCACAGCTTTGAACCATCCACGGAAAGTGCAAATTACGCACTCGTTCTGATAACATCTCCCCCTCCTAAAAAAATAAACACAACTAGTAGCAACTATCACAACCACAACAGGCATAAAACATGATTTTTTTTCTGTTAGATTTCATGCAATTTGCAGTAAATTGCATGCACAGACTTTCTAATTCACATTTGCGTGGCTCATTTAAATATTCTCCTCCTCAAAGAGAAACTCTTACAAATACATATGCCATAAGGCCAGCTGTAAAAATACTCCTGTCCACAACTTTCAGTCACAAACTGACACTGTGCCTCTTTAGTAAATCCAGCAGCTTTTTAACATCAAAAGAAGGCTTTATGCTGCTGCAGACGTCAGTAAATCTGGCCTTAATGTTCCCCTTTCTTTAAAATTCCAACCTTTGTAATGAAGAGAGATTTTTCACAGGCTGTTCTCATTTATATGACCTGCATTAAACAACAGCATTAGAACACATGGTGTAGTAAGATGCGCCTTTTGTAGTCCATCTTCTGCAAACTGTAGTTTCAACACGGTGGACATCCGGTATCACACTGTTAAGGAGACTAGTGTAAGGTTGTTGGACTTCTCAGCGCACCGCTCTTCTGTTTTCCCAACTCCTTATCAATTTTCCTACCACCTCAATGAAAACGTCACTGAGGTCATGGAAAAGAGGTAAGGAAAAGGAGACAGGAGGTACTTTTGGAACGCACCCTGAGTGTTTAGAACATTCTGAAGCCTGAGCGTTTGGTGCACAGTGATTACTTGGACAAACACTGACCTCATTATTTGAAACTTTGGCCATGTTTAATGTGAACAATATAAAATGTAACAGTATAAATACAACAGAAATCATGGAATAGCATACTAG
>VUQS01018309.1:10294-34676 GCA_015108495.1 Heterochromis multidens | reverse complement strand
AGGAGCCTCAGCAGCATGTGGAAGAACCATACACAGCCACAACAGCCTAGCACCTCCTCCTCATGCTGGTCACCAGCTTGGTCACACACTGCTGTGGGATGGCATCCCATTCTTAAACCAGCATTTGTCGCAAGTCAACCATTGCAGTTGTCTTGGTCACTCTGGCACGAACAGCACACCCAAGCTGACCCTACATGTGTTCAGTGGGGCTGAGGTCAGGACTGCAGGCAGGCCATTCCATCCTCTCCACTCCTAAATTCTGGAGGTAGTCTCTGATAAACCCCTCTCTGTGGGGGCGAGCATTATCATCTTGGAGAATAGAGTTCGGTCCTAGCTGTGGAGATATGGGATTGGCACTGGTTGCAGAATCTCATCTCGATATCTCTCTGCATTGAAATTGCCTCCAATGATGACAAGCCTTGTTTTCTCAGTGAGGGAGATGCCACCCCACACCATCACACTGCCTCCACCCAAAGCTGTTACCCTATCGGTGCAGCAATCAGCATAGCGTTCTCCGTGTCTTCTCCACACTTTGAGCCTACGATCCAACTGCCATAGGCAGAATCTGGACTCATTGCTGAACATAACGTTCCTCCACATGTTCAGGTTCCAGTACACATGTTGCCGACACCAGCACAAACGGGCCTGACAGTGAAGGGCAGTCATGGCAGACATCCTGGCAGCCCTATGAGACCAGAGATTGTTTGTGTGCAGTCTGTTTTGGATTGTCTGGGTAGAGAGCCGTTGGCCATATCATCCCGCAAACCTTGACTACAAATCTGTAGAAGACTGCTGACGGTTCCTAAGTGCTGACAAGGTGAGGAGATGGTCTTCTTGTGGTGTCGTCTTCTTGGGACACCCACTTTGCAGCCTGTCTCTGACATCTCCCGTTATATGGAACTTGGCCTTCAATTTGGAGATGGTATCAGGGCTCACTCCAAATAATGCTGCAACTTGATTTTGTGGAACACCAGCTGGAAGTTGCCCTATGGCACGGGCCCTATCCAGATCAGTCAAACGTGGCATGCTTGGAGCAGACACCAACTGACCGCTGTAGCAGGGTCCATGCTCACAGGTGCTGATTGTCAGCACCTGGGCTACCAAAAGCTCAAAACAAAAGTCAATAGCAGAATAAGCTATTCAGCATTGGCAGAGAAGATTTTGCAAGTTTTTCATGAATGCAACCCACATACTCAACTCTGCTGCTCAACCTACAAATGCATTTTCCTTAAAAATGTGGCACCATTTAAGGGGAAATAAACAGGCTTTCCCACAGTATAAGATTTATTGCCAAGAAGCATTGTAACAACAAAGAAATCATTGACCAAACACAAATTTCCTTATTTTTTGTGCAAAGTTTATAATGTTTGCCCATTTTGGCCTTTTGTTCTCCTAATATGTGTGTATAGGAAAGTGCATGCAGGAATGAATGAAAGATCATGTGTTTGACTTTGTTTGCATGTAAAATTATGTACACTTTTTTAAAAATGTGTTTTTATCCAAACTGTGAAGCCCTTTGTAACTGTGTGATCTAAAAAGTGCTATACAAATACAGTTATTATTATTATTATCTATCTATCTATCAATCAATCATTTTAATTTGTCCATCTTCTCAGCTTCAGCACTCTTGTCTTGTTTGTAATGTGTGAGCAATATGTTCTTCTGAACTTTACAGTGACCCAGGGCATGATGGGAATAACAAAGACAACAGAGAGGGATCAAGCAGAATTTCATGCTAGCCTAGAGGGATAACATTTATTCCAAAAATGTAAGGTCCTCACCTCTACAGCACTTCTGGGTATAAAAAAAGCTGAATTTTGCTCCCTTGTTGTCAGTAAAGGAAAAAAAAAAGCAAGCATTTGTTAATATGATGTTGTTATCATGGCTGCCTGATGGTTTGGCAATGAAAACATGCCATGCCATTCAAGCAATCAGTTATTAAATCCTTATTTGTTTGTCACGCATTTAGTGAAGATCAACTGTGCAAAAACACAAAGGAGGTGATGTACAGGCATACAGTACATACCATCAGTCTGTTATTCATGTAGAAACAGATGTCTGTGCTGTTCAAATAGTCTTCTCCTTTGTCTCATTCTTTTCCACACACACACACACACACACACACACACACACGCAACACACACACACACGCAACACACACACTCATATCTGGAAGCAGAGCCTGCTCAAGGAGGAGGACTGAGGGAAGTGACATTTGAAACAATACGCTTTTGTTGTGCTGCTGCATCCACTGTCACATTACACTGATGTATGCACAAGCACAGGCATAAGTACGCACAGAGACACAGTATTTCTAAAGTTGACTTTTAAACAGTCACTGAAATGTCACCAAACCCTCAAATCAGAATATCAGTAATCAGAGAGCAACAGGTGACAAAGATGTGAAATCACAGTGGCTCCAAAAGTTGCCTCACTGACATTTGTTTGCATAAAGAAAACCATAATGAAGCTGACTTAAAATCCTGCACCATATTGTCACTTGTTTCTTACTTTCTTAGTTGGAAGTCTTAACAAGTCAACCACAAAGATGAAACTTTATACATGAGGATGTGCTGCAGCTTTACATTTCTAGAAGCCAAATCACATTATTCTCAGGCCAGTGATCTTTCTATCACAAAGAAAGTCCATGAAATGCAAAAACCTCTGTTACTGGACATATGCTGTGTAGTCTTATTCTGTAATATAAACCTCATTCTGATAGGAACTTCACCTAAGTATAGTATGTAAGTAAGCACAGAAAACAAATATAAACCCACAGCCAGAAAATAAATATAAAAATTGCCCGGCAAAAGTCCCACCTGCATGTGCTGGAATTGGTGTCAGTCTGCATGTGGCTTTGGAGAGCATGCTAGTGGTGCAGCAGTCATGCAAACAGCAGGAATATTTAAATGTATGTGAGGATAAGATGCATGCAGCCACCATGCAGAGCACACAAACAAGAAAAAATAATCTCCCCACCAGTGTGATGCTGGCTCTGAGTCGTACCAAGGTCCATGCTCTTCGAGGCTTTGACATGCTGGATCTGCCGCTGGTTCTGGGTCGGAGACTGGGGCTGAGCTGGGCAAGAGATGTGGGAATTTCCCCTAAAACAAATTAAACAGATGTTTATATGCAGACAAAACAAGCCCTCGTTTTATTTCTTGTGGAACTTACATTCTTAGTACACTTTTTTCAGTTCTGTAGTTTTTCTTATGAATCAGTTTATTTTGTTTGACCCTCATGCAGAGAACTTTCAAACTCAGTGATAGTCGATCATTGGGCTTGTAATCAGGACAGGATTAGTGTGCTAAAAGCAGAGTGATAATGTTACAACTAAGGAGTAAATACAGTGTATTGGAGCACAAGCTGAGTATTAAATAATGTTTCATTTATCTGTGCAAATTTACACGTAACCACTGAGTAACAGTTCCCCAAATTTTTTTCTGACAGTGACAACAACAGAAACAATAGATCTTTTTTTTTTTTTTTAAAGCAGAAGAAGAAGAGAAATACTCTACTACACACCTTTCCTGGAGATAGGAGTTTTGATTGGAGCTGCTGAAATCAGTGTCATGTCCATATAGTAGCCCATCCTCTTCCTCATCCATGTGAGAGTAACTCCCATTGGTTACTAGGAAAAAAAAAAAAGAAAACAATCTGATTTGGAAAAAAAATATTAGTGGTAATTAGTGCAGCCTAAAAAAAGGGCTTAACAGGCATCTTTTCTAGAGTGAGTGTATGCTGGCCTCTGAGTACTTTCAAAATGTTGATGATCTACAAAGTGAAGACTGTGTCTAAAGGCCTTCAGAAACCAGTACACAATGTGTAGAACAAAGGATCCGGAAAATAGGCGAAAAATAGGCTTAAGGCTCGTGACACACGAGCCATTACTCAAACAGCATCGTTGATTAACATAAAAGCTTACAGGTCCATGAAATGCAGGTCAGATGGACAACTCAAAAATGCAGCTGAAATGTCTAACGCTGTGTAGACACGTTACTCACATGAAGGCTGAGTCATGGGTTATGTTCAAACTGTCCATTTCAACCACTATTTCCACTACTATTATAGTACACTGCTAAATCATCACGACACACTAGAAAGTAGTGTAAAGAAACTGCAAACTACATCAGCAGACGGAGAACATAATTGCTGCCTTTCTATTGTCTGTCAGCATAAAAAGGAGATATCAGATAAATATGTAAAAAATATTTGCACGCCAGCTACCATAACAATGAGGAAACTTGAAAACAGGTTTTTAAATGCACCTGATGTTAATTCACAATTGATGCTGAAGATCAGTATATAACAGTTCAACAAAAGAAAGCTGTAAATAAAGTCATGTGTGTACAGATCAGTGTTATACATTTTTATTTAAATGTTGTGGAGAGATACGTCCATTACAAAGTTTATGTATCCTAAAATAACAACGTTATGGCCTTACGGCTGATTTAGACTTCTGCAGTGAATCTTCGTAGAGCCTATGATGTAACCAATGGCTGGCGCTGTTGCCAGCATTCATACTTGTGCGTGGTGTTAATTACCTTGTGGTCATGCCCCAGTGTTTAGTGCAGTGCCAACCAAGATGGAAACATATAAAATCCCCAAAGAAATTCCCTCCTGGGTCCCCACTCTTTGTTGCAGTCATTTTTTTTTTTTTTTCCCAGAGGTAAATATTATTATTTTCAATAATTATTATTATCTTACTGATCCATGCAAAAACTGCAGTGAAAAAGTAGCCGGAAATGCATAGGAGAAATAAGCAGGCCAATCACATTAGTTGCGGACTGCCTCGACGACGTGTAGTTACATTTCCAGGGAGGTGCCATAGGTCACGGCATAGGGTATCAGAGAGCTTTGTGGTTACAATCTATCTACGGTGTACATTTAACACAGAAGCATAAATCCTCTGTTATCCTTGAATGTCTTGTAGGCATTCTGCTGTTTGTTAATGAGACAGAGATAATCATGGTGTGCAATAATCTAGCAGCAGTGCATCCAAGTAGTCTCCAAAATGATATCAACAGCTGCCTGCACTTGTTTCCTACTGAGTCTGCTATAAAGCAAACAGTATATAGTGAGTAAGTGAGTAAAAAAATGCACATTTCCAACACAGCCATGCACTGAGCATAAGGCAGAAGCAGAAGGAAGTGAATTATGCTGCACGAGTGTTTTGCAAAGTTTCTGAGGAAATCCTGACACTGATTTCCACTTGAACTTCCAGCTGCATGTAACAAATGTTTCACAGTCACCTTTGAAGCTGTCAGGAGTGGATTATTTGATAATCAAAAAATGGGTGGAGGAACACTTCAAATAAACACATTACTCTGTTCTATTGTTGTTATTAAACCTTTCTCTAAATATTTAGAAAACCAGCCATCAGAATGGACAGAACATTAGAAAGTGGGTTAAAACAAGTCTCACGTAAAAGCTTAGCTGACAAAAAGTTTTAGGAATAAAAACTAAAGTGGGTGAAAGACAAGAGAAAGAAGGAAACTGAGAGAAAGATAAGCAGTTGGATGAGGAATACTAAAAAAAGAAAGATAAACCACACAGCAAAAGTTGCTGCAGATGTATAGAAGTGATATGGCTGTGTCTGCTTGATAAACGAGCTTATGACAACTTGATACACAGACACACAATCCACTTGAGCATAATTTACATACAGTCATCACTTCTCAGAGTGCATAGCTGCCACACAGCACTTGCTGGAATTACTGCACAATCCTCACTGAGTGTCCTTTATATGCTTGCATCTGCACACGTGTGACTGAAAGCAGAGACGTTTGCAACTGGAGAGGAAAGCGGCAGCATCTGAAGATATCACATCCTCTCATCTCCATCCCTCCCTCCCGCTCTCTTTCTACACTAATCACCTGCTTTATTTTTCTTCTGCTCCCTTTCTTGCAATCTGATATTTTGGCTGTCATTTATCTCTCCTTTCAGATCTCCCATAAATCATTTTATCTCCCACTCAGTTTTCAGCTTTTTTTTTCTGTCTCCTTCCTAAACTTCCTCCCTCCTCCTCACTGCCAGCACCTTAATCAGCTGAACTGTCAAAAACACATCCTTGTTTCACCACACACACACACACACACACACACACACACACATCTGTTCTCACTGACTCTCTCTATTTGAAGTGAAAAAGGCATTTTTTGTGTGGATGATAGATCAGTATCAGTTTGCTCCAATAGAGGATAGATGAGTCCTTGTCTTTTGGACTCAACATTTCCTTCATGTCATCTGTATTTGTCTACAGCTTGTCAGTCTAATCATCCCTACCTAACTCCCTCTTACCAGCCATGGGAACCAGTGTATTCATTTTACAAATACAGTACCAGTCAGAAGTTTGGACGCACTGGCGCATTCAAGCGTTGTTCTTTAGCTGTGCTTTAAAACAGTTAATTCAGCTGGAATTACTTAAGCTTTGTCAAAAGATAATTGTTGGAATTTCTTGTCTTCTTAATGATCTGAGATCATCGGTTACGTGGCACTGAGTGGGTTAGCCAATAGAAACAACTGTCTGTAGCTACATCTGGTATGAACTTGGAACAGTAACCATTTGTTTTTCAACAGGACAATGACCCAAAACAAAAAGAAAGGACAATGAAAGGGCAATCTGACCAAGAAGGCAGATGACTGGGCTTCTACAATCAAATAACCTGAGCCAAATAAAGATGTAAGAGAGGAGATGCTGCCAATAACTGCACAACACATGTAGGGACACCTTTAAGATTGCTAGAAAAGCATTCTCACTTACAAAGATAGTTGAGAAAATATCAAGAGTGCAAAGTAATAAATTAAAAGTTAAAAAAGTTAAAAGTTTGCAACTCTGGACCAGCTAAAATGTACCTTTTTAAAACAAAATCCTAAAAACAGGGACCTGTAATAATTGTGTTTTCAACTTCCTGGTCTAAAAATGGCAAACTTATACTGAAACCCCCAAAACGATTAACTAATTCATTTATATTAACAGGGGCAGCACGGTGGCTTGGTGGTTAGCACTGTTGCCTCACAGCAAGAAGGTCCTGGGTTCGACTCCACCATCTGGCCGGGGCCTTTCTGTGTGGAGTTTGCATGTTCTCCCCGTGTTTGCGTGGGTTCTCTCCGGGTACTCCGGCTTCCTCCCACAGTCCAAAGACATGCAGTCAGAGGGGTTAGGTTAATTGGTGAATCTAAATTGCCCATAGGTGTGAATGTGAGCGTGCATGGTCGTTTGTCTCTCTGTGTTAGCCCTGCGACAGACTGGCGATCTGTCCAGGGTGTACCCTGCCTCTCGCCCTGTGGCAGCTGGGATAGGCTCCAGCCCCCCCGCGACCCTGAATTGGATAAGCGGAAGAGAATGGATGGATGGATGGATTTATATTAACAGTATTTATATTTTACAAAATGTGCTTTTAAAAAAAATGTTTTACTAAAATTGCCACAGTTCAACAACCACTTTTATCAAACTAAAACACAATCTTTCACTTAAACATGTCATGTCTTTATAAATGTTCAGCAATTTGTTACTGAACTCCACTCGAGCAAGATTAAAATCAAGCTGCAACCATCAGGGCCAAAAACTGCAGTTCCTCTAGGTGCCACATGAGGATGGTTCCAAAAGTCAAATCAACCAAACTCCCAGGTTAAAATGCTAAGCTTTACAGCACTAAAACGCATGTTTACAGCCTCTTCGGCTAGTTTCCCTCTTCATAACAACTCTTAGGGGTTGATTTTTTTTTTTTTTAAATAATTGATCCACCTGGATACTGGAGTCAGGGACGTGGTTGCTTTGCCCAACAATGGTAATTATAGCAGATCGCTGCCTGCTATGCTTCACCTCCGCTAACTAGAGTCACTGAACTGGACTGAACTCCTTTGTGTTTGTGCTGTTGGTTCCTTTTGGAGCATTTTAATAGATTATCTGACAATTATTGTGGCTTGCTGTGTGATACAGACCATCAAAGGAGTTTGTGTTTCTTTCTGTTACCACTAATTAGCAGATCTGTATGTCTGTGCGATGTGCCTGTGCAGTGTATGCATGCAACTTGTAGACAAAGCTTGCTAGCATTCGCTGATAACTTGGCACTCCATCTTCTCACCCAAATATAACTTCTGGCTTCAAAAAACCCACATGGCAGCTGCCAAAAGTAATGGGTGACGTTACAGCGGTTACATCTATCTTTTATACTGCCTACGATTAAAATAAAATATAAAAAGAGGCAGCAGAGGCAGAGCTATCCTGACATATAGTTCCTAGTATGGAAAAGGTGAATCCCACATGTCCTATTATGGAACTTGATTGCATTATACACAAGTCTATGAAACCTACATGACATCATTAAGGTTATTTTTCTGTCTCAAGTTTCTTCAGGATAAGAAAACATTTAACAATTTTTTACAGCCATAACAAGTAAAGTGATCTTCATCTGTAAATGGTGCTCTTAAACCACCAGTTTCATTTGTGTTCCATCACAAAACCAATTTAAATACATAATGATGAGAAAATTAGGAAAGATTGCATAATGTGAAACTGTACTTTATTTCAGTTCAAGTAGATTAACTCTTCAGAAAGAGACAAAGTGTACAGAAAGGAAAAAGGGTTGAAAGAAGATGATGATGGATAAGAGAAACAGAAGGCTCAAAAATACAAAAATAACACATCTGCATTAATGCATATGTAGGGAATCATTACACTTAATTTATTCAGCAAAAGCACACAACAGTGCAGAAAAAAAAAATTCCTGTTTTAATTTGGACCCCCCCGTGCCAGATAAAATGTGGATTCAGTGTGTGAAATAGTTAATTAGAACAGTAAAATACTGGCAAGTGCACACATACACAAACACAAAAACACACCAACCAATAACAGCACACAAAACAACTCGCAGAGCCTGAGAAATGTGCTACTGTATGCAAACACACAGTAATGTGTGTATGTAAATGACACGATAGCTGAGGTGAATTTGAACAGCAAAGTGTATTCAAGGTCAGAGCTGTTTGCCAGTTTCAGTGTAAACATACAAAAACACAGCACTGTTTGATACTGGCCAAAAAAAAAATCCCTGAACCAATACACCCACATGCACACACACTGCAGCTATTAACACATTTCTAAACAAGCACAGATATCATTCAGAAACTGAGGCTGATACGAGCACGTATACAGTTAAGACTTCAGCAGACATTACACCGGCTTACCTGACCTGAACACCAACCATAAATATGCCTTAAAATATATCTTCACCATAAAATTGAATGATTTACATTATGAGGACTTGGTTTTTGTGAGAGTGTAAGCAGATTTTGGTCCCCACAATATTTGTAATACCTGGACAATGTCAATAATACAGGGGTGGATCGAATTTGTGTGAATGAGCACTATAAAGCACACAGAACTAAAATAACTCACAGGCAGAACCTTGCAATAACAAACAAAACAACCTTGAGAGACACAGGAGAAAATAAAAGCACGGAGAGCGAGCTAGAGGAAAAAAATGAAAGAGAAAACAGGGGCAGAATACCCTCTAATTAAGTCTGGTGTAGATGGCGAGATGATCGTTTTTGTTTATGTTTGTTTTAGTTTGTTTTATCTCAGAAACGTTCATTTCTTTAATGATTTATAAGCAGACTTCTTCACTTCTTCACTGGACTTGGTGCAAATGATATGCCCAACTTTGATGCTGCTTTTAGAGTAAAAATAAAACAGAAAAACAAAAGAAAAGAAAAGAAAAGTGCATCAACTTCAGCTTAAAATGAGGCAATGGAACAAGGTCAGAATGAGCTGGAATGATGATGTAGGAGGAAAAGTTATGACATAACAAACTTGACACAGGGGTGTGTGTACTTATGTTTATCATTCATGTAGGGGGGACAGGAAGTTTCACACTGGGTGGCCCTGCCTTTCTTATGGGGACAAAAAGCAAATTCACATAATGTTGGGATTACACTTCCTTACACTCTTGCAGACACCACAAATTAAAAGCTGTTTTTAGAATATATTCTATCCAACCTGGAATTTGCAAGTGTAGCTGGTTCCACATAGTTTAGTCCTCTGGATCCCAATAAACTGGAAGGTACATGGATGTCCGCAAGATAATTTACTTTATTTTCAAATAAAACTTAAATTCAGTGTATTGCATGGACTTGGTTTAAGGTCAGTGCAAAGTTAGGTTGAGATAAATAGTTTCAGTTAGTTGAGGGGTGAAAACAAAATGGTGTAAATGTTTTTGCACTGTAAATGTGTATCCGTTGAATTTAAAACTTGCTGCACCTTACCAGGTGACATAAATTTAACCTCTGTTAGCATGATAAGACTAAGCTCACTGAGTTAGATCAACTTTCTAACTCAGTATCATCTTGCTGACACAGGTGTCAATGAAAACACTAAAGTTAAAGATCAGCATCGATGGGTTTCATGGTTCTTGTGTTTATGTTTTGTTTGGTTTTTTTTTACAAAACTACTGGTGTGTCTCAAAAGGAGTGGACCAATGATGGTGTCACTGCATCAAGAGCTACCATACAGATATCTTCAGGAAAGCTGCTACAACTGTTCAATCAACTGTAACAATCCTAATATCCAGCCACTCCTGAACCACTGACAACATTAGAAGCGTCTTACTTGGGCTGTTGCTCAGTGATCCAACGTCCTCTTTTCAGATGAAAGTAAACTTTGCATTTAATTTGGAAATCACGGTCCTAGAGTCTGGAGGAAAGTTTGAAGTTTCCACAATCTGTAATCATTTGGGGTGCCATGTCATCTCCTGGTGTTGGTGGTGGTTGGTTCAGAGTTTTATCAAGTCCAAAGTCAATGCAGCCATCTCATCACTTTTTCCTTCCATCTACACCAAGCGTTATGGTGACACAGATTTCCTTTTCCAGCGGGACTCAGTACCCACCCACAGTTCCAAAACTACTACTGTCTGTGTTTGATTGGCCAGCCAACGCGCCTGACCTGAACCACATGGAGAATCTATGAGGAACTGTGAAGAAGATGATGAGGAACACCCAACGCAAAAATATAGATGACCTAAAGGCCATTATCAAAGCAACCTGTGCTTCAATGACATCTCAGCAGGATCACAGGCTGATCACCTTCATGCCATGCTGCCATCGATGCAGTAATTTGTGGTAAAGGCGCCGCAAGCAAATATTGAATGTATAAATGAACATACATTTCAGAAGTTGGACATTTTTGTATTGTAAATCCTTTTTTTAATGATCTTAGGAAATATTCTAATAATATAAGGTACTGAATTTCTGATTTTCATTCGCTATAAGCCATAATCATTTCAATAAAAACAGGCTTGAAATTTTTCACTTTATGTGTAATGAATCTAGAATATATAAGAGTTTGCCTTTTTACTTTACATTACAAAAAATTGAATTTCTGAGATTTCTGATTTCCTACTGTGTAAGAGATTTTTTTTGTTTAGAGTAAGTCTTTACATTTGTCTTTGTCTAAATGACACAGAAGCCCAAACCCTCTGAAAACAATCACTCTCAGCACGACAGACAAGGATATCGGTCAATATCAAGTTTGCTGCAACAAGTATTTGGTGCTCATAGCAATAACAAGGTCACAGCCACAACATTAAAGGAAACGTATGGAAAATGCTGCACTCACCATTAGATGCATAGATAGCGTTGGTCATCAGAGGAGAGTGAATGGGATCAGTGGCCTGACCGTTCACTGGGCTCATCAGTACAGACGGGCCAGAGGAGCTGTCAAATGAGTGATTGGGTGATCCACCATGTTGATCCTAAAATGGCGAAGGAACAAATACCACTCAACACTTTCAAAACATAATTCACACAAAAAGATCATTAACAACGGTAGATGCCGAAAGTCTATTTGTTTTTAGAAAAAGAAAGCAAAAACTAATTGTAACAGCAACTGTAAAAGAGTCATTTTGTTTTCCTTATTCAATTAAAGGTCGCGGGGGGGTTGGAGCCTATCCCTATATGGGCGAGAGGCGGGGTACACCCTGGACAGGTCGCCAGTCTGTTGCAGGGCTAACACAGAGAGACAGACAACTATTTGCCCTCACATTCACACCTATGGACAATTTAGAATCACCAATTAACCTAACCCCACTAACTGCATGTCTTTGGACTGTGGAAGGAAGCCAGAGTACCCGCATAGAACCCACACAGACACGGGGAGAACATGCAAACTGCACACAGAAAGACCCAGGCCAGATGGTGGATTCGAACCTTGTTACTGTGAGGCAACAGTGTTAACCACTGTACCACCATGCTGCCCTTGTAAAAGGTGAAACAAAAAAAAGTGTAATATTAAAAAAAATTTAATTAGATCTGAAACATATTCTGATATAGTAAAAATAAAGAAAAATTGACAAAGTCAGGGTGACTTACTGGTTTGTTTTTTTGGTATGTGAACTGCATTTAAACTGAGTGATGACCAGTAGCATGTGAGAGGTTTTCATTATACAGTTCAAACACAATAAGATGCTGAGTGAAATGAATCAAAGGCAGACACTTGAGAGACAGTAGAGGGTCAAGATGAAAGAGGGGACTCCATTTCCCATGCCCCCATAGGGTTATAAGCACCTTCAGCACTGCTTCCCTCTTCCATGTGTGTGGCACTAAAGCCTCGATTATACGTTCTGCATCTGCGAGTCTGCTAGTGTCCGCTCGGGTCCAAGTGGCGTAAATGTCATCATCAGACGGTGAGCGTGAGGTTCCATGCGGACATCTGCACGCCGGTCGTTTTTTTGTGACCGCGTGGACTCGGCTGTGGAGAATTTACATTACAATGCACCAACTATGCATGTGCCAGGCAGCGGACTTCAAGGGGACTTCAATGAAGTTTAACAGGAATGACTGTTTGGCCATCGGGCCTATAGCTCTCTGTGTCCGTGTCTGCAACGGCGTATAATCAAGGCACAACACTCCGACACCCCCTCAAAAGAAGAGCCCTCTGAGGGCCCTGTACTAGTCAAACAAAGCATTGATTATACTGTTGATGTGTCTCTTTGTGCATGTATTATTTCTTTAGGAATTTAATTAGCATTTATTTGTCATTTGTGTTTGGGTGTAGAAAACTCTACAGATTCATTAACATGCATGCATATGTATGCTATTCTTGCTTTGAGATTAACAGTACTTTGTGTTTCTTTGCTGTATTTGCCCCTCTGCATTGGATAATCCCTACTCACTAACAACAAAGAAGACATAACAGCACTGTGTGTGTGCAATAAATCCTCCTTGTCATCCTACTCTTGACCCCGCACCCAGCACCGGCTCCTGTCCCCCGCTCAGCCTCCTCCCAACTCCAACCCAGACCACACTAGGGTGTTAGAGATCCAGCAGGCCCCCTTCCTGGCTCCCTCCCAGCATGCATCCCATTAGCTAGTGTTATAGTGCAATCAGATTTCTCTTGAAAGATAAATGCTTTGGCTACACAGACATGCATTACCCCGTGGCTGTGTTCTCTGCTTAGTTGTTTTTATCCTTAACTCTAAAGCTGTCGCAGAGGGCTGCAAATTATAATCAGTAAAATCTTAGTTAAAACAGAAAGTTTCATTCTCCCTTTTGAATATAAAGCCATTAGTAACCAACTTTGTCCACTTTGTTCAAGTGGAAAAACAAATCAAAAAAAGAACATGTAGTTTTCTTTGTTTAGCAGCAGCACACATTCACGCACCTCATACAACACTTCGCTGTGTGTTAGTTACAGAGGTGTTGTTTTTTCCTCTCTCGTAACTCATTTTCTGTGCTTGAGAACGGTTTGTGGTTCTTTTTAGAAGACTTTCCAATGATGGCAAGAGTGCTGCTCTACACACAACATTTGAGTCAAATGATTACAGAAAATCAAAAGCACCAAAAATAAGTTGAAATTCATTCTAAATGGCATGATAACCTAAGTTGCACAACAAGTTACAAGTTGTAACTTGTTGTGTTTTTAACTCAAATCCAGTTGCAAGTTTTTTGCTAGAGGGTAATGTCTAGGGGTCTCAATGTGCCTCAAAAAAAGTGAGTGTTATTCTGCATGATGACTATATAAATTATTAATCAACAGGGTGGATTTTTTAAAATCTGTTTCTTCTTTTTTTGAGACGACAGCAGTACTGATGGTCAAGAACAATGTTTGAACCTGGAGAACCATACCTATATAGGCAAAAGGTGTTTGGATAGTTGTATTTAACAAGCAGCTGGATAAAGTGAGAAATTAGGGAGCTCTGGCAAGACAAACACAGTGAGAAGAACTGAGTGAGAGAGCGAGAAAATTACACAATTCCAGGAAAAGAAAAAAGGGATCAGAGCAGAAAAGTTAGAGTAGTCCACTTCTATAATGCTGAATCCCAGAAAATGATTTTAAGGTACAGTCTCTTATCTGTCTTTATCTTCCTCCCTTATTTTCCTTCCTTTTCCACTTTTAAGACAAAGTGGGAAACATGGACGTGCCTCTTTGATGCTGCTACTAACAGCTTTCCCCATCAAGCAATTGACAGGGGATGCCCTGAGCCCTGCAAGCCCAAGCACATGACTACATGTGTGCATAAAACCAGCTTCCAGTTTATTTAGAACATCTACCTAAAACTATCAATCTAATGCAGTAATTCCAACCTTAACAAAGGTATTGATATGATAATAATTGATAATGCTATTTGATGTGGTAAGTCACATTTTTTTCATTGCTAAATACACGCACCTTAATAAGAGTAAACACTGTTCTTTGAATGGTGTCTCTTTGTGTTAATTCATGTGTCTGTTAGAGTGCTTGTGTGTGAGCACATTGTACAGTGTATACAGCTTTTTCAATAACCAGCAGGTCATCTGAAGGGTCATCCACACTTGAGCCCACAACCTGGCTTTGTGTGTGCAAGGATTTCTACAGACAGACTACAGAGCTGTGTAAAAGGCATCAGCTGAAAAGCAGATGAGATGAAAAGCATCTCTTTTACTTACAAAGAAAGGAGTTACAGCTGAGTCAAGAACACTCTGTCGTATATACACACACACACGCACGCATGCACGCACACGCACACGCACACACACACACACACACACACACACACAGGGGAACACACACATATAAACACAAAGTCAGAATAGCTCAAGTGTAAATGCTCTTTTGCTGCTGCTGCAGCAGAGAAGATACAGTTTCAAAAATGCAGAGACTGGATGGGAGGGTTCAAAACTCATGTGAGGCAGAGGTAACAGACAAGA
This sequence comes from Heterochromis multidens, assembly GCA_015108495.1. Classification (NCBI taxonomy): domain Eukaryota; kingdom Metazoa; phylum Chordata; class Actinopteri; order Cichliformes; family Cichlidae; genus Heterochromis; species Heterochromis multidens. The sequence continues at coordinate 19,496 of VUQS01018309.1, read as the reverse complement.
TAAATAAATTACATACAGTGGTGTGAAAAAGTATTTGCCCCCTTCCTGATTTCTTAGTTTTTTGCATATTTGTCACACTTACATGTTTCAGATCATCAAACAAATTTTCATATTACACTAAAGATTAAATACAAAATGCAGTTTTTACATTATGATTTCATTTATTAAGGGAAAAAAGTTATCCAAACCTACCTGGCCCTGTGTGAAAAAGTAATTGCCCCTCTTATTAAATAATCAATTAACTGTGATTAACCGCATTTTTTTGGAAAGCTGATTTCAGTTTCACAGCCACATCCAGGCCTGATTACTGCCAGCCCCGCTGAATCACAAACTCACTTAAATAGAACCTGTCTGACAAAGAGAAGTAGGCTAAAAGATCTCAAAAAGCAACATCATGCCACAATCTAAAGAAACAAAGTAATTGACATCTATCAGTCTGGAATGGTTGCGAAGCCATTTCTAAGGCTTTGGGACTCCAGTGAACCACGGTGAGGGTCATTATCCACAAATGGAGAAAACTTGGAACAGTGCTGAACCTTCCCAGGAGCGGCCGGCCTACCAAAATTACTCCAAGAGCTCATCAACGACTCATCCAGGAGGTCACAAAAGAACCCAGAACAACATCTAAAGAACTGCAGGCCTCAGCCTCAGTTAAGGTCAGAGTTCATGATTCAACAATAAGAAAGAAACTGGGTAAAAACGGCATCCATGTGAGAGTTCCAAGGAGAAAACCACTGCTGACCAAAAAGAACACAAAGGCTCATCTCACATTTGCCAAAAAACATCTTGATGATCCCCAAGACTTTTGGGAAAATATTCTGTGGACTGATGAAGCAAAAATTTAACTTTTTGGAAGGTTTGATCATTTAAAAACAGCATTTTGTATTTACTCAGGTTATCTTCGTCTAATGTGAAAATTTGTTTGATGATCTGAAATATGTGTGACAAATATGCAAAAACTAAGAAATCAGGAAGGGGGCAAATACTTTTTCACACCACTGTATATATGCAGTCATGTGAAAAACTAAGTAGATCCAATGATTCAGTAGCTTTTAAAACCACCTTTAGCAGCAATAACTTGAAGTAATCATTTTCTGTATGACTTTATCAGTCTCTCATATCGTGGAGGAATTCTGGCCGACTCTTCTTTACAACACTGCTTCAGTTCATTGAGGTTTGCAGGCATCTGTTAAAGACCTGCCACAGCATTTCAATCAGGTTGAAGTCTGGATTTTGACTGGGCCATTGCAACACCTTGATTCTTTTCTTTTTCAGCCACTGTCTTGCAGATTTGCTGGTGTGCTTGGAATCATTGACCCAGTTTCAGCCAAGCTTTAGCTGTCAAAAAGATGGCCTCACATTTGACTCTAGAATACTTTGGTGTACAGAGTAGGTCATGGTTGACTCAATGACTGCAAGGTGCCCCGGTCCTGTGGCTGTAAAACAACCACAAATCATCACCCCTCCACCACCGTGCTGATAGTTGGTATGAGGTGTTTGGGTTGATATGCTGTGTTTGATTTTCACCAAATGTGGCATTGTGCACTATGGTCAAACATCTCCACTCTGGTCTCCTGTGTCCAAAGGACACTGGGCGTCAATTACTAACAGTAATTCACAATCGTGTGTGCAAATGTTTCAAGCACAAATCCGTGATTTAACAATATTTTCCTACTTTGTAATTTGTTTGTACTTTAGGAGCAAATTTAGAAATCACTCTGACCATGCGTATGAACAAATGACACCCTGGCTGCCTTACGAATTAAAAACAAGTCTTTAAAATCAATAGGCTACTACTACTACTGCTACTAATAATAACAATAATAATAATTTTTATTATTGCCTTTTGGTCATTATTTACAGTTTTCCAAAACACCATAAGCCACAAAATGCTTAGAATTACAATAAAAAATGCATGTAAAGAAAACAAAATACTAAATGGAAAGGTGAAGGCTTTAACCTCCACCCATCAATTTTTTTCTGCTTATCCAGGGCCAGGTTGCAGGGGTAGCAGCCTAAACAGAGAAGCCCAGACCTCCCTATCCCCAGCCACCTCCTCCAGCTTATCCGGGAGAACACCGAGGCGCTCCCAGGCCTACCGAATAATATAATTTCTTCAGAGTGTCCTGGGTCTACTCCGGGGCCTCCCCCCAGTAGAACATGCCCGGAGGCTAAACCCAGGAGGCGTCCACCTCAACTGGCTCCTTTCGATGTGGAGGAGTAGCTGCTCTACTCCACGCCCCTCCTGAAGTTCATTTCCGCCGCTTGTATCCGTGACCTCATTCTTTCGGTCACTACTCAAAGCTTGTGAACACAGGTGAGGGTGGGGACATGGATTGATAGATTGACCAGTAAATCGACAGCTTCTCTTTTACGTTCAGCTCTCTCTTCAACACCACAGAGGGTGCAGCGTCCGCATAACTGCAGCCATGGCCCTTATCTCATCTTATCGTATCTTAAATGTTCTCATCTTTCATTAAAAATTACTTCTATCATTGCTCGGTGTCGTCACTTACAGTATAATTTGTTGGCACTATCCCATGTATGCTGGAGAATCTGGATTTTTTTTTTTTTATTTTCATTGAGTTTCTCATCTCAGGCTGACATATCACATGGTCCTTGTCCTCCAGTTGTTTTCTTCTTTTTCTTGTAGTCTGTTAGTCTTTTTCAATTTTTCTTTTTTTTTTTTTACTTTTCCCACAGTGAGTGTCTTAGAGGAAATAATATTCAGCACTCCTGTTATTTCAGCCTGAGTGGTGTTTTTTATTTTTTTATTTTTTTAAACAGTTGTCACTCCCATGGAAACGTCCTCCTTGGACATCAGACACTATTATTCAATTTTCTACAGTCAGACTTTCTCCTTATTTCTTGCCTTAGAGGTGCAGGCTTCTGTCTTGCAATATCGTCACCACTTTCTCTGATTCACCTGGAGGTAAACATGATTCCTTACATAGAGAAATGTGGGTGGAGCAGTATGCAGATAGTATGCAAATTGTGTGGAAATCGCACAAGGCTGTTGATTCAGAATGATTCTGATTTACTAACATATGCATGATGGTGAGAACAAAATAAGTTGGTATGCTTGTTTCATAAATCCGCCTGTAATTTTGCGTGCAAACTCATTTTTTGCGCAGGGTAAGAATGTTTCCACACAAATATTAGTAAACGAGGCCCATTGTTCCAGAAGTCTTGTAATTTGTTCAGATGTAACTTTGTAAACCAAAGTCATGCTGCCATGTCCTTTTTAGAGAGAAGAGGCTTTCTCCTGACAACTCTTCCAAACAAGCCGTACTTGTTTAGTCTTTTTCTAATTGTGCTGTCATGAACTTTAACATTTAACATGCCTCCTGAGGCCTGAAGATTCTGAAATGTAGCTCTTGGGTCTTTCGCAATTTCTCTGAGTATCTCTGAAACTGAGTATCAGTCTGAATTGGGTGAATTTGCTGGGAAATCCAAAAGATTGTGGCATTGTACTAAGACAATCCTGAATGCTCCAGATTAGCAAACTCCTAAAACATCCGCTTTCATAGAGGTGGCCACACGTGGTGATCAGCAAATAATCAAGCACATCTGATTAACAGCACCTGGCTGCTTAACTCCTATGGAAGCAGGACTGCATAGAGTCCTGTGAAAACCTTCTTTTTCACAGGACTATATAAGTGAAACTTGTTTCGTGTTTATTTTCTGACTTTCTGTGATGACAAAGATAACCGTTTATTTGTACGTTTAATTTTTATTTATCCATTTACAATGTTTTTTATGTTCATCCGCATAAAGCTTCACACCCACCAGGCAGTGTCCCTTTACCCCCAGGTTTCTTAAAGTGCACCCTGTGGCGAATGGCAGCCCTCTGTAACATTATACATGGTCACTGAGCATGACAAGCAAAGAATGTGTTACTGCACATTTTATCCATCCACAGTTCATATTATTCTATAACAGTGCAGAACAAGACTCAGAGATTTTCCTTTTAATTCTGCCTCTTCTATCCCCTCTAACTGACTAAAGCTCCCTATCTCTGACAAATCAACAAACTTTAAACCAGCACAAAAATGACAATTAGTGACATAAAATACTATCTTCTGAAAAAACACAAACTAAAAGTATAATTTTTTTCCCTGTGTGGCCCTCAAGTGTATGTTGGCACCTTAAATTGGCACAAAACTTTAAGAACCTTTGCTTTAACCTGATTTACTGAAAAAACCTGTATCAATTGATTTTTGAGGCCTAGGTAACATATTTCTGTCTCTTATGACTGATGCTGAAATATATTTACCTATTTTTCTTTTCTTCTCTTTGAAAATGACATTAAAAGATTAAATTATTACAAATTTATTGACAATTATTTTTCAGCCGAATGACTAACCGCTCACTGGCTCATTAATTCAGCTCCAATATCTATTCAAGATCACTGAGAACATATAAAATAACACATAAAACAATATATCAACAAAAGAAAATTATGGGACTTGTAATGCAGAAATGGTGAGTGTACCTTTAAAGCCCTCAGCACCACCAGCTGGATAGTCCCTCTGACGTTGCCCTCCTGTGACATGGAGCGCCGGAGCGTCTCCATGGCCACATGATTTGGGCGTCCCAGTAAAGACTCTCCATTTACAGCCACCAGTTGGTCATTGACATGCAGACGTCCATCCTGTAAAACACAGCATTTTTCTAAACATATTGCGAGCATTTTCCACTTTTTGCATTACAGATATATTGTATGTCTGCTTTCCAGGTCGTTGCATGGAACTTTGTCTACATGCATGTACCCATGTGTCTGTGAGGTAATAATAGCTACATGTTGAATATTTCCATATGCTGTGTGGTCTAATATTCTCTCTTTTCAACACTGGGAGGAAATCACTGAGGTATGATAAGAGAGCTCACACAGACACTCACTCATGCACACCTGTGGCCTTCACTTAGTGTCTATATGAGGTTAAACCAGCCAAAACGGCTTAAATCCTGCACACACATTCTCAAGGCTGTCTGACTTAACACAGTCTCCACCTCATCGACTGAGACTTCCATCAACTCAGTCTGTCTGACTTCATTGGCAGGATATTTACAATGCTTCTACAGCAGGCCCTTTCCATCTATTTCTGTCTATTTGTCCACAAACACTAACAGCTGCACCCAGTGTGAGAGTGTGTGTGCATGTGCATGTCTGTCTTTCTGCTGTCTATGACATGTCAAGTGCTGAATAGAGATCAAAGGTTAGCAGAACAGGAGAACACAGCAACTGGCCCTCAAATTAGAGTCTCTTTTGTCTGATGCTAGTTATTTTCCATGTTTGATGAGGCTACTTCACTTTGTGTGACTTTAAGAGACTGCGATTGGAGCAAAAACCATTGCAACCACAGGGGAGTTAAAGCAGAAACTTCAGGCTTAGACGAATCTTAACCTGTACAGATAAAATGATTTAAATGAGGTTATGTATGATTTAGATGAGAGTATACATGAGAATACTGTGTCACCTTGTATGCAGCTCCTCCATGTATGATGGATTTGATGAAGATTCCCAGATCCTCTCCCGTCTCTCTAGACTTGTTCCCTTTGAGGCTGACGCCAAGCCCCGCTGAGCCGGTGTCATTGAGGGGCACCTCAAACATGAGCTGTTCTTTCCCGTTCTCTGAAACAACACTCGGCACACGGGACACCTCATCCCTCTAGAAGCAACAGAGAGTAATGGAGGTAGAAGAGGCGAGACAGTGATGATGAAGGGAAAGGGTTGGAAACAGGGTGAAGACGAGGAGGCAGAGGGTTAGCTCACTGAGCTTCAACAGTCTCCAAAAGCTAAACTAAAAGCTTTTCCATTTGAGAGAAACTACCAGGTGCTTTTGAACTAAATTTCTCTCCGACTAAAAAAACTGTAGTCAGAGCAAAAAAAACGTAAAAAGAAAAGAAGCCATTTGGACCTCCTGCTTTTATATACCCACCTTTTTTTTAATCCCCATCTCTCAAGTCTGCAATATCAATAAAATGACCTGTGCATTTTCAAGAGGTAATTGGAGAAGACGACAAACAGAGAAAGCTAGAGAGACTAAAGTAGGAAGAGCAGAGTGAATATAATGAGGAAAGATGGTGAAAGGCAGAAATAAGAACCAAAGACAGACTATATAGATGAAAACTATCATAAAGCCAGAAAGATGGTCAAAAAACAGCATATTATCAAGAGAGAGATGTGGCAGTAATGACTAAGTCTGAGGGAGAGTAAGTATGACAAATACTGTGAACAAAGAAAGCAAGTAGATACTGACAGTCAAAATTATGACTGTGATGCCTGTGATGGCTCAGTGGGAGAGCAAGAGCTGTGGTTCATAGCACATGGATTATACTATTTACATGATCTTAAGTGTACTAACAGGTAAACAGTAATTGAGTTTCAATAAGAGTTTCAATAAAGTTGGGAATCCTGCAACTTTATAGCTCAGTAGAGTTCTGCTGATGGACGATGATGTCAGGGATCGACAATGGTCAAAGTTAATGACAACAGCTCGCAAATCAAGGCAATTTTTAACCAATTTCCCCACTGATGGATAAAATTAATATTATCATTACGCTGAGATTCACAATAAATTAAATCTGCCAAGCAACAGTTTCATGTCACACCTCCACATAAAACCGACACTTGCAACACAAACGTGTCTGGGCGTGCACGGATGTGTCCACACAAGTTCATGCCTGGACTTCTGCTCTGCTTCGAAGGTTATGTTTGTGTGAAGCGGCTACGATGATCCATCATCATCATCAAATGAGAGAAAACAGGAGGAGGATTTCTGACTGTTGGGTAGATTTTTAAATAAGAACATAGTTTGACCACATTTGCAGAGACACTCATTTATCTCGTCTTCTTGATTTATTTTTTTTTCAGCGGGTGTTGCTGTCGGTGAAAAACTCGGCTGTGTGTGTGTGTGTGTGTGTAAGTGCAGGTCTAAGTTAAAAATTTAAATAGATGGTAAATGTCATGAGTTAGTAAGATTATCACTGTTCAGCCGATCCAGCCACTTATGTTCACTAATTACAGTTGGCTAAATCAACGTGCAAACGTTTCTTTATGCGGGAAGTGTGAAATCATGCTACCATAATCAGCAATGCCACATAGGTGCAATAGAATGATTGGACTATGAAGCAAATCACCCAACCCTATAGCTAAGTCCACATTTCTAAAATGTTATCTGCTCCTATAGGTAAAGAAAACAAACGTATAAGTTGATCAGATTCAACTTTGCATGAGAAATATCATCTTAAAGCACCTTTGTTAGCAATTTCATAGCTAGAATAAATCACCAAAAAAAAATTTAAAACTCAAAACTCACATTATATCCAAGCACGGCATTTACAGTGAGATTTTCAGGCTGGAAAGTTTGATGTTCCACAAATTCTCCTCATTATGATTAATTTTAAACTTGTTTAGACCTCCTACATTTAAATCCAGCTGAAATCATAGCACAGTCATCTTTAACTTGTGAGTCTGGTGATTCTATCAGACAATAAAGGGTTCTAAAATCTGGATTTCAGCAGAAGAGCAGCAAATACAACATGATGATGTCATAAATATGCTAATCAGCACAGATGTCACTTTAGCAGTCTTTAGCAGCCTTCTGCAACAAGGAAGGAGATGGTACATTTTCATACATTTTTGTGCTTGTGACAGCTCACATGTAGCTTTCACTTACAACTGAACATTTAGCACACTTTGTAGAAAACACCACAACATATATATATTACAATTTAGCCAAAAGATACAGAGATTTCTGTCCATATACTCAGGGCCCAGTTTATCCTAATCATATCCGACTGCAGGGGTACTTCCTAATGACTCAAGCTGTGTGCATGTGTTTCCTGTTGCATTAAAGTTTCAGTGGATGCAGCTTTGTGTCAGTCTCTCTCCATGACTGCCTATAGTTTCACATAAATTCCTGCATTCAATTGTCCATTGAAAATATACATTTTATTTCTGTCAGTGAGTCCATGTCTGTGTGTATGTGGCTATGGACATGCATTCAGTCAGTGTGTGTGTGTGTGTGTGTGTGTGTGTGTGTCTGTGTGTGTTTGTTTGTTTGGGTCAGCAGTGTCAGCTTTAGACACTGTTTGTCTGTGGGGATTGTAGGTTTAACAGCGTTAAGCCGACAAAAAGTCCTCTACTCTGCAGAAAACTGTTTTCCCTGCTGGAAAAACTTCCCCATCAGACTGACTGTCCAGACCTGATAGGAAGCTTTCCGACCTTGGAAAGAACTTCAAAACACCCAGAAGAGGAATGTTAGCTACTTTCAGCACATAATTACAGTGAGAATTCATTATGCTCTAAAAGTCTGTCCAAAGTAATGTTCATGATTTGGCAACTTTTCAGTTTTTCTGCCACAGCTAAATTTTTTTTTTTTTATTTGCCTGATTCAGTTGCATTCTTTTGTTATTTATGATTTCTTTTTCTTACGCTCAGCACAGGACAGAGCAAATGTCAGACTGAATTTAGAGCAGAGGACGGGTGTTGTTATACTGCAGAAAAGTTTGAACCAGCAGTTCTCAGCTAGGGGCGGGGGCGGAGGTGTCAGGACCACCCACAATGGAGTGAGATGTTTTATGGAACCTGACAAAAATATGCAAATGTATGTAAAGATGTTTTTCTGGGCGATGAATTCAATTTCCCAGGAAAATAACGAACAAGCACACCCTCAGAGCACTGATCATTTAACAGGTAGTGAGGAAAGTGAGAAAAATCATTAAAGAAAATATGAATTTAGGGTCAAACCTGACTTTGGATTTTTACCTGCTTCTATTCAACAACTGAACTTAATTAAAAAAAAAAACCAAAAAAAAACATACAGCATACAGTAGACATCAGCACATCCAAAATATCAAAGCTCACCACAATTTAATTGAACATTTCTATTATTTCACCCTCATCACTACGAGAGATGGTTATATTTGCGTGCACTAAAATAATAAACACTTGGGTGAGTCTATGTGTCTGTTTCCCATTTGTGGCTATGCAAAGGTCTTTGCTCCCTAAACTCTATCAAATCCATCCACTTACAGAAAAAGCTGTTTGCATAGCTTGCTCCTCATGCTGGTCGTTTAACATTTAAATGGGTTGCCACGATGATGGATCAACGAGAGGACAAGCTATTAAAAAGACAGCTCAGTTGGTGTGTTTGTGTGTGATTCTTTTTTTTTTTTTTTTATTAAACTGAGCCAA